>JAQJVL010004130.1:0-49429 GCA_035578905.1 Stictocephala bisonia
CTAATAGACAGGAAAGTAGCAAAACAAGTGTTTTTAAAAATGTCACATATTATTAGATAAATTAATTTAAAACATGAAGTATGGGTATATTATTGTTTCTGAAATACAGAATATATTTCTTAAAAATTGATATGTTATTAGAAAGCGTAATAATATGTTGTGTACTTGTTTATATAAATACATACCAGGACGGTACAGTCACTACACAGTCTAACTTGTATGTACGATGTTTGAAGAGTGGAGCTTTGACAGCATTCATAACTTGTAACGTGATTTTCATAAAACTAAAGCAATTTGGAAACCACTGAGACGCCGCACTTTTGTATTTTAAGACAGCTTTCAGGGGTTGAAGTCAGCGTAAATCCTTCTGTATCAAAGCAGTTGGAACATGATATTTCTAGGTTAAAACAGCAATTCGCTTACCGAAGCCATTCGGTTTTGACGTTGCCAGAGTTAGGTAATGTTTTATGTCATACATTAAACATTAGATATTTGTATTGTTTACACAGATACTAAACTTAAGTTTATATCCATCCTTTCATAGATTAAAAATTAATGTTTTTTTTTTATAAAAAAATTTAAATTATAATATTCGTATGTCAAAAGTTAAATAATATATTTCCATTGTATTTTTTGTTATTAACTTACTGTACGTAGGCTATAAATATTGAATATTTACATATATGAATATCTTATATTTATCAAAACTATATTAAGTAGACTCTGAAATATTCTGTACAACATTATCATACTCTTCGACCATAAAAGTTCCAAGCTCACAGCTGATTATAATTACTTAGTGTGAAGATCAAGAAAAAAGGTCATAAAAGTACAACAAAGAGGTGAAGTACATTGCAGAGGGAGAGGAGGGGGGCTCGTTATCTTAAGTGACCCCTCATTTCCTACAAAAACATCTGAATGTAAAAGTATTTTTGACAAAACTGTATTTCATGAAGCATATTTAGTTCCCTTTGTAATATGTACGATTTTCAATGTGATGTTGTACGTATAATTTATATTCCAAATGTCTTAGAAATTTCATTACGTGTATACTTTGCAACTGAGTATTAAAACTCATAACCAACCAGACAGTTTCATTAAAGAAGGTACAGATAAATGAAGACATTGAGATGAAGATAATTCTTTTAATTGTATTGGTGCAAAATGAATAATATAAACCTGGTAAAGCCAGTCACTAGTATGTATTAATAATATATTTGTAAACGTACTGATTTTTATTTATTTACTTTTTTACATAAAATGTATCTGTGATGGTTCATAAATTATTAATTTAGCTAATACTCAATCCAGCTCAAAGAATACATTATTGCATTAGTTATTCCACTAAAGCCCACCCGAATCAAAACATTGTTTAAATATAGCAATTTGTAGAAGGTTATTTTATATCTAGTATCAGTGAATCGGCGATTTTTAAATGAAGTATTTGTACCTGTACGCAAGACAAAATCAGTATTGTAGTATTTGCAGCCGTATATTCGATAACAATTAGCATTAGGGATTTTCAATAGAGTATTTATGGCTGTACACCAAATAATAATCAATATTGTAACAGTAGACGTAAATACGATAAAAACCAGCAATTGGGATGTTAAATAGAGTATTTGTGGCTATACACCAAATAACAATCAATATTGTAACAGTAGACGTAAATACAATAAAAACCAGCAATTGGGATTCTCAATAGAGTATTTATGGATGTACACCAAATAATAATCAATATTATAACAGTAGACGTAAATACGATAAAAACCAGCAATTGGGATTTTGAAGAGTATTTATGGCTGTACACCAAATAATGATCAATATTGTAACAGTAGACGTAAATACGATAAAAACCAGCAATTGGGATTTTCAATAGAGTATTTATGGATGTACACCAAATAATAATCAATATTTTAACAGTAGACGTAAATACGATAAAAATCAGTAATTGGGATGTTCAATAGAGTATTTGTGGCTGTACGCCAGATAATAATCAGTATTATTTCAGTTATTGCCGTATTTTCGATAAACATTAGCACTTGGGATTTTTAGTACAGAATTTGTGGCTGAATGCCAGATAACAATCAATAATAATTTCAGTTAGTGCCGTATATTGGATAACAATTAGCAATTGGGACGTTCAATAGAGTATTTGGGGCTGTACGCCAGATAACAATCAGTATTATTTCAGTTATTGCCGTATTTTCGATAACAATTAGCACTTGGGATTTTTAATACAGTATTTGTGGCTGTACGACAGATAACAATCAGTATTATTTCGGTTAGTGCCGTATATTGGATAACAATTAGCAATTGGGACGTTCAATAGAGTATTTGGGGCTGTACGCCAGATAACAATCAGAATTGTCGCAGTCCGTAGCCGTCTATTTTCGATAACAATCAGCACTTGAGATTTTTAATACTAGTATTTGTGGCTCGTTCGACAGATAACAATCAGTATTATTTCAGTTAGTGCCGTATATTCGATAACAATTAGCAACTAGGGATTTTCAATAGAGTATTTATGGCTGTACACCAAATAACAATCAATACAAATTTAACAGTACGACGTAAATACGATAAGTAGTTGTTACCTGTAAGCCAGATAACAATCACTCTTGTAGTAGTTGCTCACATCTATATAGATAGCAATGAGTCACTTGAGATGTTATTGTTGCATGCTTGGCTGTACGTTCATATACAACAGCAATTTTGCCATTTTTGCTGTAGTAGTTTTTGGATGTATGTTTCATTGCAATAATCGATTTAGTACTATTAATGTCTTAGCTAAGGTGTTCTGTTCTATCCATTAATAAACCCTTAAGTACCAGAACTGATTTAGGAGATTTCTAAATAATTTTACAGACTCAGAGAGAATTGCCGTTTTAAACCTGAAATCCTCCTTTATCAATCATTGGAACGGTACCGTTACTCTCCTCTTGTCTTTTTGCTATAGATATTTGCAAATTACTCGATTGTCGGATTAAAAATATAGTCACTCCACAATATATCAGTGACTTTCGAGAGTTTAAAAACACTTGTATGATCGTAACTAACTGTATTAAAAAATTTTAAATTTGTATATACAATTTTGTACTTTACTAACATTTAAATAAAAAGTTGTTCCGATTTTCAAAAAAGGCTTAAAAGTTGATATTAAAAACTACAGACCGGTTGCTATTTTATCGACTCCTGCTAAAATATTTGAGTCCATTTTATTCAATCGAATTTTTAATCACGTAAAACATTACATTGCACCAGAACAGCACGGTTTTTTTTCTGGAAGATCAATAAATACAAATTTTTTATGCTTCACTGATTATTGCACAAAAATATTAGACAAGGGAGGGCAGGTCGATGTTATTTATACAGATTTTGCCAAAGCTTTTGATAAGGTCGATCACTCTGAGCTGTTAAAAAAATTAAATTTTTTCGGATGTTCTGCTCAAACAATTAAGTTTTTTGCTTCATATCTTTCTTGCAGAAAACAAATAGTAAATTATAATGGAGTTTTTTCTAAAGAATTCAAAGTTCAATCTGGTGTGCCTCAGGGCTCAAATCTTGGGCCGCTGTTATTATAATATTTATTAACGATATTGTTAGTTGTGTCAAGCACAGTAGAGTCTTGTTATATGCAGATGATATGAAGATTTTTAGAAACATAAATTGTTTAACTGACTGCAGACTGCTTCAAGAAGACTTGGATCGTTTGGCTGTTTGGAGTCAAACAGGACTAAAATTTAATGCGGAAAAGTGTGTGGTGGTGAGGTACACCAGAAGAACACATAACTTTATTAACTTTGATTATTTCATTGGCCAAAATGTTTTGATGGTTCAAGCTATATTTAAAGACCTTGGTGTGCTTTTTGATGAGAAGTTTTCATTTTCAAATCATATTATTGAAACTTGCAAGGCAGCCTATAAAACTTTCGGATTTGTAAGAAGATCAAGCTATGTTTTTCGAAATATTACAACTTTAAAATTATTATACTATTCTTTGATCAGATCAAGACTTGAGTTTGGCTTCATCATCTGGAACCCATTTTATAAGTATTTGTTGGATATGATAGAGCAAGTTCAAATTAAGTTTTTAAGATTTTTGTATTTTAAAGCTTTTGGCGTTTATACTTATCTTGTATCGTACTCAGAGTTATTGACTTTGTTTGAAATTGATAGTTTACGTAAGCGGCGTTCTGTTGGATGTTTATGTTTTCTACACAAATTAATCAGCGGAAAGGTTGATTGCAGTCAATTACTTGCCCGGCTTAACTTTTTTGTACCCCGTCCTTCAGCGAGAACTAGATCTTTGTTCTGCCCTTACTTTGCCAATTCGTCTTTGGGAATGCAATCCCCTCTAAATGTAATGATGCAACTGCATAACGGTCTCCCCCAAAGTGTGGATGTTCTGTCATTGAACTTGGCTTCTTTCTGCACACAAGTTAAGCACTATGTTAATGACCTCTAATTTATATTACTCTTGTACCTATTATTGTATAAATTATATTGTGCATGTTGGTAATATTAGTATTTATATATTTATCCACATTTATAGTGTTGCTTAAATTGGATTGTCATGTGGCATTTTGATAAATTTGTAGATATATATATTTTTTTAAGTTAAGTTATTTTTGTATGATTTTGTTTCATAGTTGATACTTTTGTTAGTTGGTTAATAGTTTTACGTGTTCCTTGTTGTTTGTTATTCATATAATTTATTGCTTGTTAATTATTGATTATTTAATTTTTTATACTTATTTATTCTTGTTGCTGTTATTTGTTCACTATAAAGTTTTTTTTTCTCTTCCTGTTAATTATATAATTATACTTGTAAAATGGAAATCACTATAATATATACTGTAGTAATTTATTTTTTATATTTATTTATAGCTACATAACACATTAATTATTTATATGATAAATTATTTTGTTCACTGGACTCTGGACACAAGTTTAATAATTTGCATGTTTATTTATATTATTTAGGATTAATGCTTTTTTGTAATTGGCATATAAAGCTGTAAAAAAGCATTTCATTTAATAAAGAATAATAATAAAGAATAATAAATAAAAATATACCGCATATTTAATTAAATACAATAAAAAAATATATCTAAATTATGTTAAATGATGCCATAATTCATATTATTTACTTCTATTTAATTTTATGCGATAATGGTAGCATTGTTATTGAAAGGCCACACATAATAAAGTTTAAAGTATTGGTTTGATAATATGATTAATTTAATGATACAGTTTCTACAAAAAAATATTAGCTCCATCTTTTAAATATAAAATATAGTTATATTGTCAATAAATTATAAATTTTATATTGTTTTAGTTACAATAAAATTATGCGTAAACTTTCTTAAAATAACTTAAGTTTCTTAACATTAATTTTGTTTGTAAGTAATCAAATGTCCGGTGTACATAGGCCTAATCTTCAAAGTGAAACTATGGGCATTGATTTTGGAGTATAATTAAAAAATATATATATATATATATATTCAAATTCAAATTCTTTATTGTGTAGCATGACAATGTTATGATTGTATTACACTCGTCATGAAATAAATCTACCTTAAATTTAAAGATTGTACAAGAAACTTAATAAATGTACGGTAACAAAAAATATAAACTTGTCCCAGAGCTATGCAAAACAAACAAAATCTGTATAGACTATTTCACTTTTATGCTAGTCTATGTATCCGATAAGTACTCACCAACAGAGTAAAAAGCTTTTATTAAAAGGTGATTACGGAGTAATTTTTTTGAATCTGATCGGGTTATTTTCTAGTTTAATATTTTGTGACAATTTGTTAAATAATTTTGGCCCCATATTTTGAGGGAGTGAGGCAGTACGGTGGTGGGGAACTTGCCTATGTTGGTCACGGGATCTTGTGTTATAATTGTGGACGTCTGAACCAACTTTGATGAAATCATATTTGAATCTGTAGTACAAAATCATTTCATAGATGTATAATGAGGGAAGGGTCAATATTCTTAATGATTTAAAAAATGCTTTACACGGTGCTCTTCTACGTACACCAGCTATGGTTCGCACAGCTCTTTTCTGCAGATAAAATACCCGCAGGAACTCCTTACGCTACGCTGAGCCCCACAGAACAATCCCATACCGTAGCCTTGACTCAATCAGGGAGGTATAGATTAGCCGCAAAAGGAAATAGTTTTGGTATTGAGCATATCTTCTAAGTAAAAATAATTGTGAAGACAATTTTGAGCATATCGTATCTATGTGCTTTCCCCATGTAAATTTACTATCAAAACTTAGTCCTAAGTACTTGCAGTCCAATTCTAAAGGTAATTCGAACTCATTCATGACGATCAGTGGATTGTCATCTAAACTAAAATGGGGATCGGACGTTTGGCACACATTTTTGGACCTTCTGCCCATGGCAGTTTTGGCACAATCATTAGAGCGGAATAAGTAGGGTCAACTCGCCTGCTTGGAAAAGGCAGGATTGGCACAGTCGCTCGACCAGGTAGACGCCATCGAACGAGGGAAAACGGGAATTGTATTATTCCCGTCAACTCTGCGTGGCAGTCATTTGCCCGTGATATAACAAATTTTTAAACTTAAACCTCACTAGGTTAGGTTAGGTTAGATCATGATCTATTTGGGTAGCATCCGTGTTCCAATTGGGTAGCATCCGTGATCTACTTGGGTAGCAGCCGTGATCTACTCGGGTAGCATCCGTGATCTACCTGGGTAGCAGCCGTGATCTACCGCAGGTTAGGTTAGGTTAGGTTAGGTTAGTTGCTTACTTCAATAAGCACCACAGCAGGGAATTTGCGGGGGCAAAAAAGTTCCCATTTTCCCGCATTCTGGCCACCTGGCTGCTACTACCTGGCCGGGCGGTGTGTGCCAATCGTGCCTTTCTGAAACTTACAGGTTGACCCTTCTTAATCCCCTCTAATGACTGTGCCAAACGTGCCATTCCAAATCGGCCAAAAATGTGTGCCAAACGTT
Source organism: Stictocephala bisonia (assembly GCA_035578905.1). Lineage (NCBI taxonomy): Eukaryota > Metazoa > Arthropoda > Insecta > Hemiptera > Membracidae > Stictocephala > Stictocephala bisonia. The sequence goes on from JAQJVL010004130.1 coordinate 6,992, forward strand.
CTACGGCCACTAAAATGATTAGAAAAATGAATACTTTTTGTTTTTGAAGGGTTGACGTGTAAATTATTGTTGTTTAAATACTGATATAACTTTGTTAGTTGTAAGAAGCAGTTTCTTTCAAGATCTTCTAGTGATTTCTCTCGGAAGAGTAAGGCAATATCGTCCGCGTACATTGTAATATGTAAATCAGGAAAACCTAATGTTAAGCTGTTTGTGTATAAAATAAACAATATCGGCCCCAAAACTGAGCCTTGAGGAATACCTAATTTCAATTCCAATTTATTAGATTTTACATTTTTAACCTGGACACTTTGCGTTCTATTTAGCAAAAATGATTTAATCGAATGGAGGGCTACGCCACGCACTCCTATACGACTAAGTTTGTCAAAGAGCACCTCGTGATCTAGGCAATCGAAGGCTTTTTGTAGATCTAGAAATACTCCCACAGATTTATATTTTTTATCCAAAGCATCGATTTCATTGGTTGCAAAATCCGCCATCGCATTAGTTGTATTTTTCCCTCTAACAAATCCATACTGTTCTTTACATAATAAATTATGCTTAGATAGAAAATTTAGTAGTCTATAAGCAAAAACGTGTTCAAATATTTTGGAGAATGTTGACACATTTGTAATCGGGCGATAGTTTTCCGGAGTACTTGTATCGCCGTCCTTATATACAGGTCGTATAACAGCTTGTTTCATTTCCTGCGGAAATAAACCTTCCATCAAAGAAGAATTGTTAATATTCGAGAGAGGAGCACATAAGGCATTGGCACATTGGCGAACTAATTTACGTGATATGCAATCGTATCCAGAGGCATTTGAGTTTTTCAATTTCATTATTATTTTATAAATTTCACTAGGGTCTGTAGGCGTAATAAGCATAAGTGTACTAGAGCAGGTTTTATCGGATTGTGACTGTACCGGCGGTTCGGTTATCAAAGAGCTCTTTTTTTTACCAACATTAGCGAAATAAGTGTTTAATACTTCCGGATTTGGCATGACTTCAGGTGACAAAGTGGGTTTTTTGTTCCTGTCTTGGTCTATTATTGTCCACGCCTCCTTTCCCAAATTATCAGTTCGGCTTAGGCGTTCATATAAGTGTGCCACTTCAGCAACCTTTATAACATTTCGGTAAATCCTTCTGTAATTTTTATAATAATCTAAAAAGTCTTTTGTTTTATTAGTCTTTCTCCTGAAATCAAATTCTTTAAGTTTTCGAGAAGAAATAATTATACCCTTTGTAATCCAGAGCTTTTCTTTTAACATTTAGTTTTGATTTAATTGGACAAAACATCAAATATAATATATAAATAGTAAATAAGGTTTTAATGTTTTTCACACACACACACACACACACACACACACACACACACACACACACACACACACACACACACACACACACACACACACACACACACACACACACACACACACACACACACACACACACACACACACACACACACACACACACACACACACACACACACACACACACACACACACACACACACACACACACACACACACACACACACACACACACACACACACACACACACACACACACACACACACACACACACACACACACACACACACACACACACACACACACACACACACACACACACACACACACACACACACACACACACACACACACACACACACACACACACACACACACACACACACACACACACACACACACACACACACACACACACACACACACACACACACACACACACACACACACACACACACACACACACACACACACACACACACACACACACACACACACACACACACACACACACACACACACACACACACACACACACACACACACGCACGCGCGCACGCACGCACGCACGCGCGCACGCACGCACGCACGCACGCACGCACGCACGCACGCACGCACGCACGCACACACGCACACACGCACACACACACACACACACACACACACACACACACACACACACACACACACACACACACACACACACACACACACACACACACACACACACACACACACACATGTATAATGCATTATTTACAAAAGACAATTATTGGTGAAAAACATTAAAACCTTATTTACTATTTTTACAAAAGAGGTATCAAGGAAAAGGAATGTCTTTTAAAATATTTTTTTTACCATAAATGAAATTCATAAAATCAGTGTTTTTATATTTGTTAAAATACAAATAAAATTGCCGTAAATTTTTTAAATAATGACGATAGTTTCACAAATAACTTTTATTAAATACTAACTCCTAATATGACCCCGTTTAGCAAGTTTTGTAACAATCGCAAAGATAAGAATAAATATGTAAAATGTTTATAAAAAAAAATTGGTGTCTAGCTGCTAAAAAACCGGGGCATCGAAAAACTAGTATTATTAATTTGCTGGTTAGAATCATACAAATAATATGAAAATTAATAGCCAGCCTAACATGTTTTAACACCCAGTATACCTTATTTATATATGGTGATTGCACTTCAGTATTTGTGATACCTGATAAATCATATCAGTCAGTTTTTCGCAAATACCATAGTACTGAAACAGCCCTGTTGAAAGTTACAGACGAGATACGGTTAACCATGGATCGTAATCAATCGTTCATACACTTTTCGATTTCTGTAAAGCATTTGATACTATCAATCATAGCATATTGCTAGCTAAGCTACGTTTTCCTGGATTTTAATAAATTTCATTAAAATGGATGGGATATTATCTAGGAGGCAGAAGGCAGTTTGTATGTTACGACCATCAAACTTCAGATTGGGAACCAGTAGTGAATGGAGTTCGTCAAGGTTCTATATTGCGACCATTACTTTTTACCCTTTGTACTAACGACATAGCTACAGTACTATAGACGTCTAAGATTCATTCATACGCTGATGATTTACAAATCTATGCTAATTTTAAAGTTAGTGATATGAATGAAACTTTATACGACGTTAATAAAGACATTGAGTGACTTGTACACTTGACTAAAATACATGGACTTGACTAAATGCTGACAAGGTAAAGCCCATAATAATTTATCATTTACGATTACTGGCCACAATCGACTTAAACAACTTACATAATATAACTGTCAATGGAACACCTATCCCCTACTACGACAAGGCGAAAGGTTTGGAACTAACTGCTAATAATGTACAGGGATGGACAGACACAGTCGTGGCCACTTGTAACAGTGTTGACGGCTGTTCTTTACTAAAAACACTGCAATAATTACTTCCTTGCCACATAAAACTATTACTTATAAAACTGTTAGTTAAAACTGATTTCCCTTATTTTAACTACTGTGGAGCTGTTATAAATGACATGATTGAGACACTGAGTTTAAGTAGAAAATATTATGAATATATTTGAATGAAAAATGATGAAAAATGCATTTTTTGCATATCGTAAATAACAAATACTTAAAAAGTAAGTAAACTTTATAATCACACATATCATAGTTTATACCTAATAAAAGTGTACGAATGATTGTTTGGGAATTTTAAAAATGCACTTTAACTGTAGGCCTACATGCTTTTTAAAAATACATTTCAAACTTGTCTTAAGTATGTAATATGATAGTGTTTTAATTTAATAAAATGTTGTCACTCAAAGTGCATACCAGCACATATAAAAATGTAGTTTATAGCTTTGATTATCGATAGCTATTTGTTACTTTAATAATTGAAAGTTTTCAAGTAACATAGGCCACATTTCGAGTAAATACATAGGCCGCAGTAACAGTACTATAAAATATTACTACGACACTTGATATGTAGGCTAACAATCCGAGCATACTAAACATTTTCTGAAATTATCACTGCTAACGTATATATATTATTTTCAGCTTCATATCAATTTATATTCGGTAACCTTATAAATCTATTTTACTGCAATTAACTCAACAAATCTTACAAACATTTCCAATGAACTTTCTAAACTTGCAACAAATATTCTCTATGAGGTTAATTTGAAACAGGTGGCAAGAACTTAGTTACCCAGATTACAAAAAGCATTTTTAGAATAGATTTTATAAACAGCATTAAATATAATTTGATGCTCGACACGAAATATTAATATTTCAGTAACCGTTATTACTTTCAAAAAGTATAAATAAGTGGCCCATTATAGTAAAATTCTGTTTGATGAGCTCACAAATTTAGTTGAATTCTTCCTAGTTATTTATTGAGCCGTTATTATTGTTTAAAGTGTACCTTCTGGTCTTGATACGCAAGGTAAAACATAGCCTAAATTTTATTTTCCCTACATTAATATTAAGTTTAACACGAAAACAAAGTACATACTTTAAAAATACATATTCAAGGTTAGTGTTTGTATCCTGGAAGTTTTAAAAATATGAATTACTTTAAAAAACTGTACAAAGTTGAAAACGAGAATACACCTTGGTTCAACATTACAATCTCGTGGCTGATGATGATTACGTAGAGTCAAGTTAAGACAAAGGCCCATAAAGTGTACAACAAAGCCTTTTTTACGGTAGCGAGAGACATTGCGATGGAGCCTCGTTACTCTAAGTGACCCCCATTTCCTATGGAAACAGCTGGCTTTAAGGTCTAGTCTTCTCAAAGATTGCATTACTTACCATGTGAGAAATAATTGATATAAATGTATAAATAAATATATAATAACATACGGGTTTGTTTAAACAATACTATTTGGATCATGTATTAAAGCAATTAACAATTATTTTAATAAAAACATACTTTTTATAAGTAATAAAATATTCTTTTATACTTCAATGCGTGATGTTTTTTTCTTTTTTTTAATTAATGAAAATTACATATGAATAAATTATATACATTTTAACTATTATTTTGATTGATCACTTAATCTCTACATGCGAATGTAAGTTTAACGTTTGTTAGATATTTTAAATAAAGTAATAATTATATTAAAAGCCAAATTAATTTACTAAATTGTACTACTGAACAATATATTCTATTCAGTCAAATACATAGCCACAATCAAAGGTAAAGGTCAACACCTGTGGTGTTACATCATCCTTATGTAATTATCCTTTATAGGAACACGAAACATTTAATAAGATATAAAAAAAGGAATTTAATGTTTTATTCATAGTACTATTTAAAGAATAAACAATATAGACAGTTTAATGAAAGAACGTCAGCAGATTTATAATGTATTTTTGTGAAAGTAAAAATAATATTTAGATGAAAACTAATTCTTGTGGTTATTTAAATAACTTAGAACTTTAATTAAAATGACCATGAAGTAGAGTATACTAATCAGAATAACATCTAAGTACTACTGATAAAGGCAACTATTTCAATTATAATTTACATGAACAACCAAAAGTGTATACAATAACTATATACGTTAACGTACAGGTAAAGTTGAAAACAACCCCTTAAAGACAAAGCTTTTGATTCTTAAGATGTATCACAATTGCTTGATACAATAATCTGCCACACCGGCCGTAATCATTTAAAGGTCTTTTAACTTTATATCCGAGGACTTCTTATAAGTACCTTTCAAAAATATCCCCTGATCTCGTACTCACATGTTTGAATCAAGTGTGTTATTACTATTTTCTTCATCGTGCTCGTTGATATCTATAATTTAAAATGGCTGATTTATTACGATATGCTTGATGTGCATGTAGAACCTCTGGCCTCTGTCTGGCCTCTGTCTGGCCTCTGTCTGGCCTCTGCCTGGCCTCTGTCTGGCCTCTGTCTGGCCTCTGTCTGGCCTCTGTCTTGCCACTGTCTAGCCTCTGTCGGTCTGGCCTCTGTCTGGCCTCTGTCTGGCCTCTGTCTAAGCCTATGTCTGGCCTCTGTCGGTCTGGTCTCTGTCTGGCCTCTGTCTGGCCTCTGTCTGGCCTCTGTCTTGCCTCTGTCTGGCCTCTGTCTGGCCTATGTCTGGCTCCTGTCTGGCCTCTGTCTGGCCTCTGTCTGGCCTCAGTCTGGCCTCTGTCTGGCCTCTGTCTGATTAATCTAATCAATAATCTAATGATGATCAGTCATTCCAGTTATAGTTATCAAGTTCATTATAATTCGATTCCTCAAACAAATCGTCAAAAGACGCATCATTTTGGACTGGGACTTTGGACAAATAAATTTGATTATTTCAGCTACCTTGTAACATTTTTAAACTTTTCACTGGATAGAAATACTAAAATAAAATTTATTCTAAAGAAGATAATATTTGAACTCGTATATTGTACGAAAGTAGAATATTGTTTTGATAAATTGGTCTACGTTAGAGTTAGTTAAAATAATATAGTATGAAATATAATAAACGGATTATTTATATAATCTGATAAACATTTGAAGAATTTAAAACTTAAAAAAACCTACAAGATAGTATATATCTAAAACTAACTCTTTCTTTACTAAAACATAGTGTAAATTTATTCTCACAGCCCGAAAGGAGAGAGTGGTAGAAAATGAGTTCATAATATAGAGTAAAAAGAACATCACGGAAGATTGAATACATGCAAAATGAAAAAACTATTTGTTAGTAGTTTAACCTTGAACGCCAAGGTTAGAAAATAAGAGATTATAGTTTAATGACAATGCATATAAGTATTAAATATAATTAAACTGAATGTGGGGCCAAAATTAACAAAAGGAATAGCAAAAGGGTGTATTAAATATTCTAAATAAGCTCATCATATCAATTGGAATTAAATGGGAGAATGAATTCCATTAAGTAGAGATTCATAAGCTGCCAATACGCTGATCATTACGGTATGAATATGGATTTCAAATGTATCCTTTGATTGAATATAGTAATTGCTACAAACTAAGCCTGACTATTTCGTAGAAAGTATCAATTTCTAATATATCAATGATAAATGAACAGGCGGAAGGTATCAGCTGATCCTTTTTAAAGTTTGTTAAAACTCAGATTTAGATCAAACTTAGAATCTTATGAAACTACCATTTAGCTAATGAAACTACCATTTAATCGAATATGCTACCAAGCAATATAATAACTGTAAATGAGTATACTTTAACCTGCAAACCTAATTTGTGTGCATATACGGGTAATCAAACGTTTTCTTTATACTTTTACATTCATAACTTTTTAGTATATTAATATAACGTTATGAGATTACTTCTAAAACAAATCAAACTATTATTATTATATATTGTTGTAGTATGGTGTGATTTGCCATAGTAAAAAGTGAGTTATTGGAAATTATAAACACTTGTCAAGATAGATTGCTGAACATACCTATTTTAATACAACATATGAAAAAGTATATGAAAAAAATACGTTCAAAACTAAATATGAATATACGTTAGTTTAGTTGCATAAATCAGTTCTTGTTACAGAAAACGTTTCAGACTAAACGTGAACAAGAAAACCTCAGGTGATAATTGCCATCATTAAGCTTCTCGATGTTTCTCTTTCACAAAATATTAAGGGCTATCTATAAGACCTTCTTCCTGACAATGTGATTCCTTATAAGCTCAATATATCTTTTGCTAAGAGTAGTAAAACTGAGAACTAATAAATAGCTAACTGATGTATACATTGTAAAACTTTCTCCTCCAAACAACTTTTACTTCCTCTGAACTTAAATTGTTTAAAATGTTAATCACAATTGACTATTATAAGTAATGAGAAATAACTTTGAACTTAATGACTCGCTTAGCTAGTGAAGGAAACCAGGACCTGGAATAACTATTGACACTGGTGAAAGTACAACACATATTTATTATTTTTACAGCATTTCATCTTTACAATCCCTTCCAAAATATTACAACTATCTTATCCTATTTTATACTATACACCTCCTTTAAGCTACCCTTCTCATTCCATATTTATTTAGACAATACAAATTATAGCATTATACGTTTATTAATCTTCAATCAATTTACTATTAACATTTGGTTTAATATACAGCCCAGGGGAATAAATACTTTCAAGAATATTATTTACAACAACCGACAACAACTCCTATATTATTAAATCACAATCCTCTAAATTATTATAAAACGTCCCATTAATAATCAGCTAAATAAGTTTATATGTGCAAAATGTCTACATTAACAAGTGAAAATCATATATTCGATAATAAGCTATACTCAAGATTAATTAATCAACTATTTTCCCTCAAAATTATCAATCAACCACTAATATATCTCAGCCTTACTAACTATGACAACTTACTTAATTTACCGTACAATTTTAATTACATTATTTGACCATATTTCCAAGAGATAAGCCAAACATCCAATGGCCTTAGTTGCTATACTCTATCCCTCGCAAGAATTATCCAATAATTATTGTTTGTATACATTCGACGCAATATTTATTCATTTACTCTAAATAACATGTTGAGGGTAACATGTTGAGAGTAGGTTTCAGTTGGTGGAAAACTGAAAAATTTAGCCAGAGGAGTGTAAACCTTTGACGTTTACGTAATTGTTACGCTTTGTATAAAATTCCCTCATAAGTATTAATAATAAAAATAATAAATTAAAAATTAATATTATCAGGAAAATTAGAAAGTGGTTAGATTACAACAGGAAATGCGGTACAAGAAATGGAGTTGGTAAAATTTGAGTAGGGCATCCGGCGAGTGTGAACTGGGAAAGCAAGGGATCGAATGTCAAGGAAGCAGGGTCAGCACTGTACACAGGATGACCAAAATATTAAAATTGAGACTCACCAAAATTAGGCCGATGAACGCTGATGCGGCGGAGATTCAGCAGAAGTTCTGGGGAACGCCCATCACGAAAACGGGCCTATAGGGTGATCCGTAATAGGACCACGGAGAGTAATTGGTTGTTCCGAAATTGTAGGCGTGTCCAGTGAGTGGCAGGGGGAATGAGACACTAGGGAGAGAGTTGGAAAAGAAAGGGAGTCTAAGGAGAGTTCGGCAAGAGAGAGGACTTCGGGAATTAGATCAATAGGGAGGACCAGCACCTAGGGGTCCGACTACCTAGACTTCGTCAACCCGCCCTGCAGAGCAAACATGGGACGATCTAGGACTTGGAGCTACGGTCCAACCCCTGGCGATATCAACCCCCGGAGGACTTCACGAGCGGCAAACCTGAACCTGAGGGACGACCGGACTTGCAGCCGATCCGGAGGACTTCACGAGCGGCCAACCTGAAACTGAGGGACGACCGGACTTGCAGCCCATCCTGAGGACCAGAGGACTCACCCCCAAGGGATTGCAAGCGCCGCCACTCACCCCCAAGGGACTACAAGCAACTCCAGACCGAACCAGCCCACCTGATCCGGAGGGACAAGAGGACGCCGAATCCACTACGGATCTATCTACATTAACTCAAATCAATATTCATACGGGACAATGATCATAACATGGAATTACGTATTTATATAGTTATAATTTAAATTTACAATCCAGACTAAATTCCCTCAAACAGTTAATTCTATTATATCATTCAATTCCAATTATTATCATGACCGTCTCATCGGACTAATTTACTGCCTGTCGGCATACGTTTTGGTGTAGGCAAACGTAATTGAACCTTACAAAATTCCTTTTCCCCTACAACTTAAATTCTGCTCACCTCAACCCTTGGAGGTGTTAAACAGAAACAGTGTTAACATACCCCTGGACTCGTCTACCGCAGGTATGGGGTATCCACTGGCCGTAGTGGATTCGGCGTCCTCTTGTCCCTCCGGGTCAGGTGGGCTGGTTCGGTCTGGAGTTGCTTGTAGTCCCTTGGGGGTGAGTGGCGGCGCTTGCAATCCCTTGGGGGTGAGTCCTCTGGTCCTCAGGATGGGCTGCAAGTCCGGTCGTCCCTCAGTTTCAGGTTGGCCGCTCGTGAAGTCCTCCGGATCGGCTGCAAGTCCGGTCGTCCCTCAGGTTCAGGTTTGCCGCTCGTGAAGTCCTCCGGGGGTTGATATCGCCAGGGGTTGGACCGTAGCTCCAAGTCCTAGATCGTCCCATGTTTGCTCTGCAGGGCGGGTTGACGAAGTCTAGGTAGTCGGACCCCTAGGTGCTGGTCCTCCCTATTGATCTAATTCCCGAAGTCCTCTCTCTTGCCGAACTCTCCTTAGACTCCCTTTCTTTTCCAACTCTCTCCCTAGTGTCTCATTCCCCCTGCCACTCACTGGACACGCCTACAACTTCAGAACAACCAATTACTCTCCGTGGTCCTATTACGGATCACCCTATAGGCCCGTTTTCGTGATGGGCGTTCCCCAGAACTTCTGCTGAATCTTCGCCGCATCAGCGTTCATCGGCCTAATTTTGGTGAGTCTCAATTTTAATATTTTGGTCATCCTGTGTACAGTGCTGACCCTCTTTCCTTGACATCCGATCCCTTGCTTTCCCAGTTCACACTCGCCGGATGCCCTACTCAAAATTTACCAACTCCATTTCCCGTACCGCATTTCCTGTTGTAATCTAACCACTTTCAAATTTTCCTGATAATATTAATTTTTAATTTATTATTTTTATTATTAATACTTATGAGGGAATTTTATACAAAGCGTAACAATTACGTACACGTCAAAGGTTTACACTCCTCTGGCTAAAATTTTCGGTTTTCCACCAACCAAAACATACTCTCAACATGTTACCCTCAACATGTTATTTAGAGTAAATGAATATATATTGCGTCGAATGTATATAAACAATAATTATTGGATAATTCTTGCGAGGGATAGAGTATAGCAACTAAGGCCATTGGATGGTTGGATTATCTCTTGGAAATATGGTCAAATATTGTAATTAAAATTGTACGGTAAATTGAGTAAGTTGTCATAGTTAGTAAGGCTGAGATATATTAGTGGTTGATTGTTAATTTTGAGGGGAAATAGTTGATTAATTAATCTTGAGTATAGCTTATTATCGAATATATGATTTTCACTTGTTAATGTAGACATTTTGCACATATAAACTTATTTAGCTGATTATTAATGGGACGTTTATATAATAATTTAGAGGATTGTGATTTAATAATATAGGAGTTGTTGTCGGTTGTTGTAAATAATATTCTTGAAAGTATTTATTCCCCCGGGCTGTATATTAAAGCAAATGTTAATAGTAAATTGATTGAAGATTAATAAACGTATAATGCTATAATTTGTATTGTCTAAATAAATATGGAATGAGAAGGGTAGCTTAAAGGAGGTGTATAGTATAAAATAGGATAAGATAGTTGTAATATTTTGGAAGGGATTGTAAAGATGAAATGCTGTAAAAATAATAAATATGTGTTGTACTTTCACCAGTGTCAATAGTTATTCCAGGTCCTGGTTTCCTTCACTAGCTAAGCGAGTCATTAAGTTCAAAGTTATTTCTCATTACTTATAATAGTCAATTGTGATTAACATTTTAAACAATTTAAGTTCAGAGGAAGTAAAAGTTGTTTGGAGGAGAAAGTTTTACAATGTATACATCAGTTAGCTATTTATTAGTTCTCAGTTTTACTACTCTTAGCAAAAGATATATTGAGCTTATAAGGAATCACATTGTCAGGAAGAAGGTCTTATAGATAGCCCTTAATATTTTGTGAAAGAGAAACATCGAGAAGCTTAATGATGGCAATTATCACCTGAGGTTTTCTTGTTCACGTTTAGTCTGAAACGTTTTCTGTAACAAGAACTGATTTATGCAACTAAACTAACGTATATTCATATTTAGTTTTGAACGTATTTTTTTCATATACTTTTTCATATGTTGTATTAAAATAGGTATGTTCAGCAATCTATCTTGACAAGTGTTTATAATTTCCAATAACTCACTTTTTACTATGGCAAATCACACCATACTCTCACAGCCCGAAAGGAGAGAGTGGTAGAAAATGAGTTCATAATATAGAGTAAAAAGAACATCACGGAAGATCGAATACATGCAAAATGAAAAAACTATTTATTAGTAGTTTAAGCTTGAACGCCAAAGTTAGAAAATAAGAGATTAGAGTTTAATGACAATGCATATAAGTATTAAACATAATTAAACTGAATGTGGGGCCAAAATTAACAAAAGGAATAGCAAAAGGGAGTATTAAATATTCTAAATAAGCTCATCATATCAATTGGATTTAAATGGGAGAATGAATTCCATTAAGTAGAGATTCATAAGCTGCCTATACGCTGATCATTACGGTATGAATATGGATTTCAAATGTATCCTTTGATTGAATATAGTAATTGCTACAAACTAAGCCTGACTATTTCGTAGAAAGTATCAATTTCTAATATATCAATGATAAATGAACAGCCGGAAGGTATCAGCTGATCCTTTTTAAAGTTTGTTAAAACTCAGATTTAGATCAAACTTAGAATCTTATGAAACTACCATTTAGCTAATGAAACTGCCATTTAATCGAATATGCTACCAACCAACATAATAACTGTAAATGAGTATACTTTAACCTGCAAACCTAATTTGTGTGCATGTACGGGTAATAAAACGTTTTCTTTATACTTTTACATTCATAACTTTTTAGTATATTAATATAACGTTGTGAGATTACTTCTAAAACAAATCAAACTATTATTATTATATATTGTAGTAGTATGGTGTGATTTGCCATAGTAAAAGTGAGTTATTGGAAATTATAAACACTTGTCAAGATAGATTGCTGAACATACCTATTTTAATACAACATATGAAAAAGTATATGAAAAAAATACGTTCAAAACTAAATATGAATATACGTTAGTTTAGTTGCATAAATCAGTTCTTGTTACAGAAAACGTTTCAGACTAAACGTGAACACGAAAACCTCAGGTGATAATTGCCATCATTAAGCTTCTCGATGTTTCTCTTTCACAAAATATTAAGGGCTATCTATAAGACCTTCTTCCTGACAATGTGATTCCTTATAAGCTCAATATATCTTTTGCTAAGAGTAGTAAAACTGAGAACTAATAAATAGCTAACTGATGTATACATTGTAAAACTTTCTCCTCCAAACAACTTTTACTTCCTCTGAACTTAAATTGTTTAAAATGTTAATCACAATTGACTATTATAAGTAATGAGAAATAACTTTGAACTTAATGACTCGCTTAGCTAGTGAAGGAAACCAGGACCTGGAATAACTATTGACACTGGTGAAAGTACAACACATATTTATTATTTTTACAGCATTTCATCTTTACAATCCCTTCCAAAATATTACAACTATCTTATCCTATTTTATACTATACACCTCCTTTAAGCTACCCTTCTCATTCCATATTTATTTAGACAATACAAATTATAGCATTATACGTTTATTAATCTTCAATCAATTTACTATTAACATTTGCTTTAATATACAGCCCGGGGGAATAAATACTTTCAAGAATATTATTTACAACAACCGACAACAACTCCTATATTATTAAATCACAATCCTCTAAAATATTATATAACGTCCCATTAATAATCAGCTAAATAAGTTTATATGTGCAAAATGTCTACATTAACAAGTGAAAATCATATATTCGATAATAAGCTATACTCAAGATTAATTATTCAACTATTTCCCCTCAAAATTATCAATCAACCACTAATATATCTCAGCCTTACTAACTATGACAACTTACTTAATTTACCGTACAATTTTAATTACATTATTTGACCATATTTCCAAGAGATAATCCAACCATCCAATGGCCTTAGTTGCTATACTCTATCCCTCGCAAGAATTATCCAATAATTATTGTTTATATACATTCGACGCAATATTTATTCATTTACTCTAAATAACATGTTGAGGGTAACATGTTGAGAGTAGGTTTCGGTTGGTGGAAAACCGAAAAATTTAGCCAGAGGAGTGTAAACCTTTGACGTTTACGTAATTGTTACGCTTTGTATAAAATTCCCTCATAACAAAAACAATTAAAGTATTATTAATAAAAATAATAAATTAAAAATGAATATTATCAGGAAAATTAGAAAGTGGTTAGATTACAACAGGAAATGCGGTACAGCAAATGGAGTTGGTAAAATTTGAGTAGGGCATCCGGCGAGTGTGAACTGGGAAAGCAAGGGATCGGATGTCAAGGAAGCAGGGTCAGCACTGTACACAGGATGACCAAAATATTAAAATTGAGACTCACCAAAATTAGGCCGATGAACGCTGATGCGGTGGAGATTCAGCAGAAGTTCTGGGGAACGCCCATCACGAAAACGGGCCTATAGGGTGATCCGTAATAGGACCACGGAGAGTAATTGGTTGTTCCGAAATTGTAGGCGTGTCCAGTGAGTGGCAGGGGGAATGAGACACTAGGGAGAGAGTTGGAAAAGAAAGGGAGTCTAAGGAGAGTTCGGCAAGAGAGAGGACTTCGGGAATTAGATCAATAGGGAGGACCAGCACCTAGGGGTCCGACTACCTAGACTTCGTCAACCCGCCCTGCAGAGCAAACATGGGACGATCTAGGACTTGGAGCTACGGTCCAACCCCTGGCGATATCAACCCCCGGAGGACTTCACGAGCGGCAAACCTGAACCTGAGGGACGACCGGACTTGCAGCCGATCCGGAGGACTTCACGAGCGGCCAACCTGAAACTGAGGGACGACCGGACTTGCAGCCCATCCTGAGGACCAGAGGACTCACCCTTAAGGGATTGCAAGCGCCGCCACTCACCCCCAAGGGACTACAAGCAACTCCAGACCGAACCATCCCACCTGACCCGGAGGGACAAGAGGACGCCGAATCCACTACGGCCAGTGGATACCCCATACCTGCGGTAGACGAGTCCAGGGGTATGTTAACACTGTTTCTGTTTAACACCTCCAAGGGTTGAGGGGAGCAGAATTTAAGTTGTAGGGGAAAAGGAATTTTGTAAGGTTCAATTACGTTTGCCTACACCAAAACATATGCCGACAGGCAGTAAATTAGTCCGATGAGACGGTCATAATAATAATTGGAATTGAATGATATAATAGAATTAACTGTTTGAGGGAATTTAGTCTGGATTGTAAATTTAAATTATAACTATATAAATACGTAATTCCATGTTATGATCACTGTCCCGTATGAATATTGATTTGAGTTAATGTAGATAGATCCGTAGTGGATTCGGCGTCCTCTTGTCCCTCCGGGTCAGGTGGGCTGGTTCGGTCTGGAGTTGCTTGTAGTCCCTTGGGGGTGAGTGGCGGCGCTTGCAATCCCTTGGGGGTGAGTCTTCTGGTCCTCAGGATGGGCTGCAAGTCCGGTCGTCCCTCAGTTTCAGGTTGGCCGCTTGTGAAGTCCTCCGGATCGGCTGCAAGTCCGGTCGTCCCTCAGGTTCAGGTTGGCCGCTCGTGAAGTCCTCCGGGGGTTGATATCGCCAGGGGTTGGACCGTAGCTCCAAGTCCTCCGTCTAGATCGTTCCGTGTTTGCTCTGCAGGGCGGGTTGATGAAGTCTAGGTAGTCGGACCCCTAGATGCTGGTCCTCCCTATTGATCTAATTCCCGAAGTCCTCTCTCTTGCCGAACTCTCCTTAGACTCCCTTTCTTTTCCAACTCTCTCCCTAGTGTCTCATTCCCCCTGCCACTCACTGGACACGCCTACAATTTCGGAACAACCAATTACTCTCCGTGGTCCTATTACGGATCACCCTATAGGCCCGTTTTTGTGATGGGCGTTCCCCAGAACTTCTGCTGAATCTCCACCGCATCAGCGTTCATCGGCCTAATTTTGGTGAGTCTCAATTTTAATATTTTGGTCATCCTGTGTACAGTGCTGACCCTGCTTCCTTGACATCCGATCCCTTGATTTCCCAGTTCACACTCGCCGGATGCCCTACTCAAATTTTACCAACTCCATTTCCTGTACCACATTTCCTGTTGTAATCTAACCACTTTCTAATTTTCCTGATAATATTCATTTTTAATTTATTATTTTTATTATTTATACTTATGAGGGAATTTTATACAAAGCGTAACAATTACGTAAACGTCAAAGGTTTACAACATGATATTGTGGTATATACTGCAGTTTTCTGTTAAATTATTATCATTTAACAGAACCTCATAGTATCGTGCCACATAACAATGCTATCAAATATTATACTAATTTGATACAAAGTATTCCCGTATAAATTCTCTGGTAATATTTTGAAGGTACACTATCATAACTGAAGTTATAAATATTTTAATTTTTTTAGAATAAACTATATGTTTATTAAAAAACCCCGTTGTTATCTTATACTTTAAGTCGCACAAGGTTATCATGTTTTACTGAGTGCTGTTTGTATAAGTTGAATTTAAAGATGGAATTTGGGGGATGGTGTAGAGATGGAAGCTTGTACTTTATGTAAAGAACGTAACAAATTTTCTTAGGAAATGCAAGTGAACAACTCTGCTCACCTCTTCACTCCCCACCTATACACATTCACACGATAATAATAATTCAGCCGACCAGCCATACACACACGATTGTGATGACTCCTTACTCTCCACCCATACACGTATGATGGCAATTACTCAGCCATACAGCCGTACACACACGATGGTGATGACTCCTTACTCTTCACCCATACACGTATGATGGCAATGACTCAGCCATACAGCCGTACACACACGATGGTGATGACTCCTCACTCACCACCTAGACACACCCACACGATGATAATAATTGAGCCGACCAGCCATACACACACGATGGTGATGACTCCTCACTCACCACCTAGACACACCCACACGATGATAATAATTGAGCCGACCAGCCCTACACACACGATTGTGATGACTCCTTACTGACGATTTATACATGTACGATGGCAATTACTCATCCAACCATCCATACACAAAGGATGGTGATGAATCCTTACTCACTACCCATACACGTTTGGTAGAAATGATTCAACCACCCATCCATACACACACGATGGTGATGGTCCCTCTCTCACCACCTATACACATATGATGGCAGTGATTCAGCCACTCAGCCATAGACACAGGATTATTATGACTCCTTACTAACTACCCGTACATCTATGATGACAGTGAATCAGCCTCCCAGCCAAAGACACAGGATGGTGATGACTCCATACTAACCACCCATACACGTATGATGACAGTGACTCAGCCATCCAGCCATAGACAACACAAGATGGTGATGAGTCTTACTAACCACCCATACACTTTGATAGCAGTGACTCAGCTACCCAGCCATAGACACAGAATGATGATGACCCTTCTCTCACCACACATTCACGTATGATGGTAGTGACTCAGCCACTTAGCCATTTACACAGGATGGTGATGACTCCTTACTCCCCACCCATACACGTATGATGACAGTGACTTAGCCACCCAGCCATAGATACAGGATAGTGATAAGTCCTTACTAACTACGCATACACGTTGATAGCAGTGCCTCAGCTACCCAGCCATAGACACACGATGGTTATAACTCCTTACTAACCACGCATACACGTTGATAGCAGTGCCTCAGCTACCCAGCCATAGACACACGATGGTGATAAGTCCTTACTAACTACGCATACACGTTGATAGCAGTGCCTCAGCTACCCAGCCATAGACACACGATGGTGATAACTCCTTACTAACTACGCATACACGTTGATAGCAGTGTCTCAGCTACCCAGCCATAGACACACGATGGTGATAACTCCTTACTAACCACGCATACACGTTGATAGCAGTGCCTCAGCTACCCAGCCATAGACACACGATGGTGTGACTCCTCACTCACCACTCATACACGTATGATGGCATAACTATTATAGTTACTCACTCCTATACGATAGTAGTTATAGGGATAATGTCTCCCACTTCACACCAACTTATCCACCCAATCACATCCAATTGTAACTATTACCAACGAGTTAATTAACTAAGATAATGTCTCAGCAGTCTACCCATATACCTACCCCTCGTTTGTGTAAAATGTCATTGATCCACCCAAGTCCCACATCACATAATGCATGCATGTAGATATTCATGCAAAGCGTAAGTTGTTATCAATACTATGATTAAAAAATGTCTCTATATGAATAACAAAATTGGGATGTTTACCTATATTTAGAATAAACGATTGAGTTTATCATTTTTTATAGGTCCAAGTAAATATACATTCTTATATCCATAGATAAATTACTATGAAGGGTACGGTATTTTGTGTGTAAAATACGGCATCATAATTGGAAAACAATGCCTTATCAGTAGAAAATTAAATTAAATTAAAGTGCTTTAATAGTATTAATAAATAGGTATCTAAAATGTAATATTATATCTGTGACACCAAAACAAAATAATGAACACAAACGTAATAAGTAAACATTTTACTACACATATTTTCTTTCAATTTAACTTTCACGAGGGCTTATTTGAAATTGTTCACTGCAGCAGTTGACTAGAAATTTTAAGTCTGTACTCTCCACTGAGTATATTCTTACTTATTGGTTCATGAACCACTCGTTGCTTACCTCGGTCACGTCACTCTTTACTCAGTTTTATTGGATATTGAGTAAAGTATAACGTTACTGAGATAAGAACTGAGTAGTTCAAGCATAATTAGTGAGAACATATTACTCAGTTGAGAATACAGTTTTCCATTTTCTAATCAAGTGCTGCTGTGATAATGGAAATAAGCAATTTTGAGTAAGCCTACCTGATGGTGAAAATAGAAGACAACATTATACATTAAAAAGTTCACTTATAAAATTTAAATTAACTATTAATTGTCTAAAAGCTATTGTGGAGCCTGCTTGAACATAAAAGTTTAAAAGCTTATAGTCTAAAAGAACAAAAGTATAGCAACAGTTGTTGAGTAAGTATGGCATTAAATTTTGTAGAATAGTTTTAGTGTTTTATTGCAATCGTTATTAAGCATAAGTTAAACGAAATATTACTAAATCGCTATGTTGTAATTTCATAGTATATGTTTTTAATGTTATCGAAGTCAATTTACCTAAACAATTTAAACAAATTTTTATTGTATGGAAAATGAAATAAATATATAAAATATAGTTTTAAATACACTAATCCGAATTTGAACGAACTAAAAAACATAATCATAACATTGCCAAACAAAGCACGGTTCTTTTATAAGTGAACAGATTTCA
Source organism: Stictocephala bisonia (assembly GCA_035578905.1). Classification (NCBI taxonomy): domain Eukaryota; kingdom Metazoa; phylum Arthropoda; class Insecta; order Hemiptera; family Membracidae; genus Stictocephala; species Stictocephala bisonia. Next base: position 26,013 of record JAQJVL010004130.1, read on the forward strand.
GTCTTTGTATTAAATAAATAGATAAAATTTTTTGCTCTTGTGACAAGTGGATCATGGAGCTTCCAAAAGTAAACAGTATGTGTATTTACCATAAACATGAAACGGTGTCATTCTATTGAAAATGGAGCAAATCATTCATAAAGCAAACAATTAAAATCAATGGTGTTGTTCTCGGACAAACATAGCATGGTTCTTGCATAAGTAAACCGTCTATGTATTTACTTAGATAAAGATTAACTGAATAGTGTTGTTGTTAGAAAAACAGAGCATGGTTCTTTCATAAGTAAACCGTCTATGTATTTAACATACAACTGAATAGTGTTGTTGTTAGATAAACAGAGCATGGTTCTTTCATAAGTAAACCGTCTATGTATTTAACATACAACTGAATAGTGTTGTTGTTAGAAAAACAGAGCATGGGACTTTCATAAGTAAACCGTCTATGTATTTAACATACAACTGAATAGTGTTGCTCTAAGAAAAACAGAGCATGGTTCTTTCATAAGTAAACCGTCTATGTATTTAACATACAACTGAATAGTGTTGCTCTAAGAAAAACAGAGCATGGGACTTTCATAAGTAAACCGTCTATGTATTTAACATACAACTGAATAGTGTTGCTCTTAGAAAAACAGAGCATGGTTCTTTCATAAGTAAATCGTCTATGTATTTAACATACAGAACAATTTAATAGTTTTGCTGTTATAAAAAAATAGTATGGTTCTTGCATGAGTAAACTATCTATGTATTTAATATACCTATGAATAGTGTTGCTCTTAAAAAAACACAGCATGGTTCTTGCATAAATAAATCGTCTATTTATTTAACATACATATGAATAGTGTTGCTCTTAGAAAAACACAGGACGGTTCTTGCATGAGTAAACCGTCTATTTATTTAATATATAGCAGAATAGTAATGCTTTTAGACAAACCGAGCTCGATCCTTTCATACGTATAAAGTCTACACAAGGTGGATTACAATATGGAAATGCTTTTACAGTGTTGCATGACGTCACTTGTAAATCATCATCATCGTTACAAAGAACTTATTTTTTTACGCCATTAGTGACGTCTCAGCTTTTCAGGAGGACGACCGTCAGGAGTCGAACAAAAAACTTTAATATAAGGCTGAGACCCATTCCCCCCCCACAAAAACTGGGAAGCGTGCCAACTGGGGGATGGCTCAAAATCAGTCAAGCGATGGGATCACGGGCGGCAGTTGGAGGGTCAAAATAAAACTCGGCAGCTGAGTAAAACTAATTTATTTCCAAGTCAGAAAAGCAAAACTGGCAGGCAGAAGGCCACAATATCGATTGCACTTAAATAAATAACAAGAAACACTAAAATTAACAAGATAATGACAAAAGCTACAAAAACAACGAACGCTACAAATACCAAAATTACAATTACAGCTACATTGCCTATCTGCAGCCTAGCCTGAGACACCCAAATCGTAAGAAAATTAAAGACCAAATTAAAAGTGAAAATTTATAAAAATTTTGGTAACACCAATTAACCCGGCAATTTAGCCCACATCACCTGATTCCACCGAGGCCAGGGAGTAAGCCGGGATCCCTGGGCGGCTCCGAATAGGAAGTTAAGTAAAAGTACAATAATCCCCTTTTGGTGAAAGTTTAAAAATTAAACAATTTAAAAAAATATATAACCCGGTACCGTTCTAGTAAAAAGTCACTTCAAGACATCCAGAATACAAATAACAAAAAATATAAATAACAATCACTAGGCCTAAACATATAAATAAATAACATAACTTAACCATAGGGACCTAACAAATATAAAATCTAAAAAATATAACAACAAATAAAACTAACTAAATAAATATCAATAAAAATTAACATAAGTTTTTTCTTTTTTCTTAAATTTGAAATATCTATATCAATGTCCCCATGGTTGTTTCATAGAATCACTGTTCAAGTGTTAGGCCTAGGCCACCTTAAATAGTTCCACAAACATTTTTTTTCTTCTTTTTTTTATATTTCACTTATTATCAACCCCAAGCTCAGCCGCCGGGAAAACAAGATGGAACGCACTGACCTGAGGACAGAAGACTCCTACCCAAGGATGTAGGTGGGGCCGTAGGATCGTAAATGGCCTCTATACATGGTCCTCAGGCCAGGCTGGCAATGTAGATGGTCGACCATCCCCGGACGGCAGGCTGAAGGAGAACGTCCCACTCAAGGACCCTGGACGGCAAGGCCATACCACAGCACATTAAAAACAGTACAGCCCAAAACCAAAAATACTACATATAACAACTAATAAATATAAGGGTGCATGATTTTGCAAAACTGAACAGGAAGAGACAAACAAGAACATGAGTGGAGCAAACAAGACAGTGAAAGATTAACTTTAGGCTATGAATAATTTAAACCAACTTACAATTTAACAAATTATAAAAGACGTATGGAACTAAAAAAAAAATGACAAACTGAAAACTAGGCTATAGATACGGAAGCAATAGGTTTTAAAATGAAAATCAAACTAAACAGATAGGCTAGGTTATTGTCAAAGAACAAAAATCATGTAAATCGGTAACTCCAACTGAAAAAAGGCTCAACAAAACATTATACAGAACTACCATTAAATATAAAACCAGATATAATAAAGCAATTACTGGTAAAACGGTAACATTGAGCACGTGACTCGAACCTAGGTTAACAAATATCTAGACAAAGAATACAAATTTAACAATGCCCTGAAAATGACAAATAAACCAGAATATTATTATTTAAACAAAGTATTTTCACCAAAAGGGTGATTAGATATTAGAAATTACAAAATGAACACTTACGGTTTTGAGTCTCTAGCCGGACATGATTTGACTCGAGGCGGAGAACAAATCAAATGACGGCCAACCTGACAGACAAGATCTGGAACAAGGAACGAACGAGTCCGAGCCAACGGCGATCACAGTGAGCAAATCGCCGGGCACGAGTGGTCTCAGGCAGCCCGGCAGACCACGACGAAAGTAACCAAAATGTACCGGTCAAATGACCCGGTACAACCTCCCTCTGCAAAACCTCAACACACCCAGGCAGGGGAGAAAACTCGGTACCTCAGGGAACCAAACAGAAGAAGAAGAAACCTCCAAAGAGTGGTGTTCCAAGGACGCCAAAGAGAATCTAAGAGGGGAAATCCCTCGAACAGGGAGCGAACTACCCTGACGGTCGGGCCCGACCAGAAAAGAGAGAAGGAGACTCTCTCAGAACAGCAACCCAAGGCGCAGAGGTGATCAATCTCTTTGCCCCAAGAAACCCCCAGGAACACCAACTCCTGGATCAACCGTTCCCCGGAAAGCCTTAAGCTGGGACACATGGGCTTTCCTGAACACCCTGCCTGACTGGGGATCAACCAGCAGAGCAGTCACCGGTGACAAAAACCTGTCGATGCGGTGGGGACCAGACCACCGATAGCACAACTTTGCAGCTCTTCGTTCCGCGGCCGAACTGACCGGGTGAGCCAGACAAAGAACCTGATCTCCAACCTGAAAAGGGTTAGGAGTATGACCCTTATCATACCTCCTCCTTACTCTCTCTCTAGCACGTAGCAGGTTGCGCCAAGCAGCCCGCCACGTGGACACTACGTCAGTGGCACCTGGCGTAGGTAGAAGATCCTCTAGCCTCCACAAGTTGGACAATGGGTTGTTAGGAGGATAGCCATGTAGAATTTCGAAGGGAGTGGCATTTTGACTCTCATGCTTGGGAGAATTGAAAGCAAGCTGGAGCCAAGAGAGACTCTCATCCCAGGTGTTCTGCTTCTCAGCATGGAAAGTAATAAGGGCAGACCGAAGATTGCGGTTGAACCGCTGTGCATGAGAAGGCTGTGGGTAATAAGGAGAGGTAGTCACATGCCTGATACCATTGCCAAAACAGAACCTACGAAACTCGTGTGAGGTAAACTGGCTACCGTTGTCGGACACAAGAGTAGAAGGCACACCATAGTGGTGGAAGAGTTGGGACTGTAGAGCATGGATGGTGAGCTTAGCCGTAGCACTCCGAAGTGGGAAAAGCCAAACAAACTTCGAGAAAGCATCCACACAAACAAGTAGGTAGGAGCTACCTGACTTGCTACGGGGAAAAGGACCCACGTAGTCGATGAACACCTTCTCAAAAGGACGCTCGGCCACCTCAGAAGATAACAACCCTAACTTTGCATTCTGACTAGGCTTGCTGAGAGAGCACAGGTGACAAGCCCGCACTCTGCCAGCAACATCTCAGTCCATGCCCTTCCATATGAAATACCTACGAATCTTAGCGATGGTCTTATGAATGCCAAGATGACCGCCCACAAGAGAAGAGTGATAATATTGAAAGACCATCGGTACAAGATGACTAGGCAGCACTACCCGGGGTTCACCTCTCTGTCGAGGACAGCAACAGAGTACCCCTTTGGACAGAAAATAGGGAGGGTAGGCACCTCCCTCTTGAAGCTCACCTAAGATGACTGACAGCTCAGGATCTTTCTGCTGATGGGACAGTAGGTCGTCAAAAGCCAGAGGAAAATCCAGAAGAACAGCACCACACTGAGCAACAGCCTCAGTCGGTGGATCACTGGGTTCGTGATACATGCGGGAAAGAGCATCCGCGATGACATTTGGGGTACCCCTAAGATGTTGGACTCGGAACTTAAAAGCAGAAATGTTGACCACCCAGCGACCAATTTCCCCAAGCTGTCTGGGATGGGCAAGAAGCCAAGATAGTGCCTGATTGTCAGTCTCCAGCAAGAACTCAGCGTGTTTCAAGAAACGCCGAAACTTGTCCGTACCAAAGACAACAGCCAGACACTCTAACTCATAGACGGAAGAAGCTTTCTTTTCCTGATGAGACAACGTCCTCGAAGCAAAAGCGATGGGCTGCCTGACCCCATCAAACTCCTGAGAAAGAACAGCAGCAATGGCGGAGGAGGAGGCATTAGTCTGAAGAATGAACTCTCTGCTAAAATCAGGCATACGCAGGACAGGAGGTTGCATGATAGCCTCCTTGAGAGCATCAAAGGCAGTCTGCTGAGCTTGGCCCCACACAAAAGGGACACCTTTCTTTCACAACTCGTTCAACGGAGCAGCAAGCTCGGCCACGTTAGGGATGAAGCGACGGTAAAAATTCACCATCCCCACAAAACGGGCATCCCCTTGGCATCTCTGGGAAGGAGGAAAAATCCCGAATGCCCTGGGTCCTCGCAGGATCTATGCAGACGCCTCGAGAAGATATAAGATGACCCAGAAAAGAAATCTCAGGACGAGCAAAAGTGACTTTCTCTGGATTGACGGTAAGGCCAGGCAGCCCCCCCCCAGCCAAAACGCTTCCCAGTTTTGGTGGGGGGGGGATGGGTCTCAATTGGAAGCGTGCTGGGCCCATTACCCAGAGGTCCGTGGATCGTAACCACGCTCTGCTACCAATTGAGACCCATCCCCCCCCACCAAAACTAGGAAGCGTGCAAACTGGGGGATGGCTCAAAATCAGTCAAGCGATGGGATCACGGGCGGCAGTTGGAGGGTCAAAATAAAACTTGGCAGCTGAGCAAAACTAATTTATTTCCAAGATAGAAAAGCAAAACTGGCAGGCAGAAGGCCACAATATCGATTGCACTTAAATAAATAACAAGAAACACTAAAATTAACAAGATAATGACAAAAGCTACAAAAACAACGAACGCTACAAACACCAAAATTAACAATTACAGCTACATGACCTATCTGCAGCCTAGCCTGAGACACTCAAAACGTAAGAAAATTAAAGACCAAATTAAAAGTGAAAATTTATAAAAATTTTGGTAACACCAATTAACCCGGCAATTTAGCCCACATCACCTGATTCCACCGAGGCCAGGGAGTAAGCCGGGATCCCTGGGCGGCTCCGAATAGGAAGTTAAGTAAAAGTACAATAATCCCCTTTTGGTGAAAGTTTAAAAATTAAACAATTTAAAAAAATATATAACCTGGTACCGTTCTAGTAAAAAGTCACTTCATAACAACCAGAATACAATTAACAAAAAATATAAATAACAATCACTAGGCCTACACATATAAATAAATAACATAACTTAACCAGAGGGACCTAACAAATATAAAATCTAAAAAATATAACAACAAATAAAACTAACTAAATAAATAACAATAAAAATTAACATAAGTTTTTTTCTTTTTCTTAAATTTGAAATATCTATATCAATGTCCCCATGGCTGTTTCATAGAATCACTGTTCAAGTTTTAGGCCTAGGCCACCTTAAATAGTTCCACAAACATTTTTTTTCTTCTTTTTTTTATATTTCACTTATTATCAACCCCAAGCTCAGCCGCCGGGAAAACAAGATGGAACGCACTGACCTGAGGACAGAGGACTCCTACCCAAGGATGTACAAGGATGTAGGTGGGGCCGCAGGATCGCAAATGGCCTCTATACATGGTCCTCAGGCCAGGCTGGCAGTGTAGATGGTCGACCATTCCCAGACGGCAGGCTGAAGGAGAACGTCCTACTCAAGGACCCTGGACTGCAAGGCCAAACCACAGCACATTAAAAACAGTACAGCCCAAAACCAAAAATACTACACATAACAACTAATAAATATAAGGGTGCATGATTTTGCAAAACTGAATAGGAAGAGACAAACAAGACAGTGAAAGATTAACTTTAGGCTATGAATAATTTAAACCAACTTACAATTTAACAAACTATAAAAGACGTATGGAACTAAAAAAAAATATGACAAACTGAAAACTAGGCTATAGATACGGAAGCAATAGGTTATAAAATGAAATTCAAACTAAACAGATAGGCTAGGTTATTGTCAAAGAACAAAAATATGGTAAATCGGTAACTCCAACTGAAAAAAGGCTCAACAAAACATTATACAGAACTACCATTAAATATAAAACCAGATATAATAAAGCAATTACTGGTAAAACGGTAACATTGAGCACGTGACTCAAACCTAGGTTAACAAATATCTATACAAAGATTCCAACTTTAACAATGCCCTGAAAATGACAAATAAACCAGAATATTATTATTTAAACAAAGTATTTTCACCAAAAGGGTGATTAGATATTAGAAATTACAAAATGAACACTTACGGTTTTGAGTCTCTAGCCGGACATGATTTGACTCGAGGCGGAGAACAAATCAAATGACGGCCAACCTGACAGACAAGAGCTGGAACAAGGAACGAACGAGTCCGAGCCAACGGCGATCACAGTGAGCAAATCGCCGGGCACGAGCGGTCTCAGGCAGCCCGGCAGACCTCGACGAAAGTAACTAAAATGTACCGGTCAAACGACCTGGTACAAGGCTAGGTATCAAATGAACGGGCTATTCAAAGAAAACTGTTAATACAAACTAGACCTCGAAAGGTTTATCCATTCCAGAGTAGTGGTCATTTGATTAAAAAAATTACTAGATCGATTAATTTTTTTCTTCACGATTTCACGGTTTCAAGTAAATTATTCTGATCAAAAATTAGACTTTATGGGACACAATAATGCCAAAAATAAATGATATAATGATCTACGGAAATAATGACATTTAAATTAGTTGGTTCACAAGTGAAAACTACTAACTGTGTTTTTCATTAAATTAAAATGGCCACTACACTATTTATAATCTATAATCCTTTCGAAATGGGGTTTGTAGAAACTGATTTCTATTGATTACACCTTTAATTTGATAACGAACTTGATCTAGGCTTACATTGAAGATTTTCGTTCAACTTCTCACAGGCCGTCCTCCTGAAAATATGAAACGAAGCTAATGGCGTCAAAAAGTAGGTGATGATGTACAAAATATCACTGTAAAACAGTTGTAAAGCGTATCCATATATTTTACACCTTTTATATTCAACATATCTGAGGGATATCATTTCAATTAATTAAAAAACATTGGAGGACGTGTTTCCAATCGATATTCAATATTTATATATGTCGTACTTATATTCTAGAAAATTTGTGTTGTGTGTCGTTCACTTGTATTGTATACACCACTAATAACGTAATATGTAAAGAAACTATTATAAACAAATTTTTATTGCTATGAGTATTTCATTATATGTTAAAATATACCATGAACTAAAAAAATAATCTGCTAAAAGCATTTACTATATGTGGGAGAAACTGTTTTACAACAAATCCAATAACCTTTCTTGGGATTGTCAAGTTTCGGCAGGGTTCGTTAACAAAGTACGTTGACGGAGCGTGGGATTTAAGCATATTGTTCTCAAAATACATCAGCTCAAGTTCCTTACTACTAAAGACATGTTGTCAAGTCACTATAATTCGTTTATTGTTTTAAAATTATTCTTTGAAGTAACAAAAATAATAAATTCACATTAATAATAGACATAACTACGTATTGCTCAACGAGCGTTAGAATAAATCATTTAGTTAAAATATATTAAAGCAATAATATCGTTATGCGTAATTCAATTTCAGATTACGCGTTGGGAAATGGAATAAAATTAATGATGGTCGAAAAAGATTCCTTACTTCTCTTAGGGTGGTTGATAAAACCGGTGTGGTCAGAAAAATGTGTTGACCTTCATAAATAATTAAGGCACAAACTGGTGTTTCTAATGATAGGGCGAACGACAGTGGAGTGGCTGTCAAAAACATAAAAACTGACCGTGAGGCATTCCACGCGGGTCCAGGGTGACAAGGGTTTGACACGAGTTCATAAACTAAGAGGTCTTGATATCTATGAGGAGATTGAGATTAACTTAATAGCAATCTAATTTCAGATGATATATATGTTTATTAAAAAACCATTCACGTTATTTACTAGGACCCGGGTTCGATTCCCGATTTTGTTCACAAATTTTAAAATTTAAATTTCTTTAGAAACAAAAAAAAACCTTCTGGCATTGAAATTGTAAATATAAGTGTTATTAAAATAAGATGTTATAGTCCGATACATTAACACGCTTCTAAGTCACAGAAAAGGTGTATTATAAAAGACGTAAAATCTTGGATGTATTGATTGGAGTTTGACATATTCCTAAGTAACTACTTTTCATAGTCCTTTCTATTAAATCAAAGCTTAACAGGTTGAACTGTCAAAAACGTATAAAAGGTGCATTTAAACTGAGTAATAAGTTGATAGAACGTCTGTTTGTGGTATATATATATATATTCAGCTTTGTAATAAAATGAAATACCATTAATATACACTGTAGTTATAAAATTAATTTAAATAGTATTCAGTCATAACTGAAACACATCCAATATATTATTTTCATTCCAACCGATGTATGGCTAAAGGTAGATGACAATCAAATATTTCCAGTCCTTGGATAGCGTCAATTATCAAAAGACGTTTATTAAAAAGTGATAATTTAATATGCTTGATAATAAACTTCAAAATCAAATTAAATCATAAACTATCTTATATTGTCCTCTTTTTATCTAATTAAATTTAATGCTTAATTTAATCAAATAAAACTGATGAATTAGTTATTTATCTTCTTTCAAATGTAAAACTCATTTTTTATTTTTAAATAAGTTACACCATATGTTATAAGAATTATATATTTGAAACTAATTTATTTCATTTAATGTTTGTCCAATCATGTCTACCTTGTGGGTGAAATACCTCCATCAAATAACACATTTATTTGAAAATTCTGATAATGTACAGTATAGTAAGTTGTTAGTACTATACATTATGTCTCATAAAACAGTAGGCCTAAACAAAATACAAACAACTATATAAGACAATTATGCTAACTAATAAATCAAAATGTTAGGCTTACGTACATAGTGAGTTTTTTAACATAGATCTCAGTATGATAAAGTAATCATTTCTTCTTAAATAAAGTAACTAAACATTAAGCAAAAATCTTCCACAAGGAAAAACGATATTTTTGCTTTAAGATAAGCAATTTCTTTGTTGGAAACTAGATTTAAACCACGGCCGGATGGTATCATGGCCGGCAGGATGTGATTTGATGAATTCATTAAACGTTCGACCCTTGCCACCATCTAACTTACTGCGTGGAATGCACCATTAGGTATTTCGCTTAAAATATGGACATCCCTGAAGGATAACATTAGAATTAGTGAGAAAAAATACCCCTCCTTCTAAACAGGATTACACCATCATTGGCACCTTACAGATTTTTATGGCGAGTGTGTTTTGGTATTTATTAATACAAATATTCTATATTTAACCAAAAAACTATGGCTTTGATGTCAGTACCGACATTCCCAGCCATTCATTTGCCAATTGTAATATAATAATTGCTAATACAATCAACATTTTTGTCTACACGATTTTTAAGTACTTTTTGTGTTTTTGTAATTTTCTTTAGTTATCAATAAACAAATACTTATAAGTGAGAATAATGCAATTTTTTAAACTAAATTTACATACTCTCAGTTTATCAAGAACAACACCAAAACGTTTAGTGCATTTCCAAATAATATGTTTAACAAAAATAAGCATAATATTTACAGTACAATTTTTATAACCATAGTCTCAGCCGATCACTACTAACTTTTCTGTTTCCTATCGTGTTTTAAATATAAAGATGGTGACATAACATTGAATGAATAATACCAAAGAAAAGTATATACTATTGGCTGTCTTCTTGGGACAGCTAATATAATATATATTATGATATATATTATCAGCTGCTGTTAATATTTAAGGCAATATTATTGAGGACAAAGAAACATTATATATTGAGGAAATATCGTATTATTCCGTCTGGCTAATTTTGTGGGAGAAAAAATACGGCATATTTCATTTGAATTTCCATATTTAGAATATTGTGGCCTACATATTGAGTGGGGGCGGCTTGAAAGGAGGAGTGTGGTTAAATAATACAACCTATTTAAAATTAAATCTATTACATTATATTATACATTTTCCTAGGCTATCAGTAATACCCTATGGTTTTATATAGAAAACATAAAAACAAAAACAAAAAACAGACAAACAATGAAACAAAACATGATAGAGTAAAATTTTAAATTTTTAGCAGCTACTTGCTAAAATAAAGGGATTACTGAAAAATGTACAGAACCTATTTCCTACACGTCATTTTATTAATCTATTATTGTTCTATTATGTGAATGGTGAACTTTTAAGAAATATTTCCACTAAAAAGAAACATCGCCTTCTTAAAATGTTAATTTCATTAGGGGTCACCATTATTTATTCTCCAAGGACATTGGGTTAACAAAATGTTCTTTATGGCTTCTGAAAATACTTGAAGACCAAACTGAGCATTGTGATGAGATTTAGAAGTTGTTGTTTAGTAAACAAATTATGATTTTACCTACATTATAGTCGATACAACTGAGATTTAGTAACACCACTCTACTGATATTCTGTAAGTTAATTTAGTAAATGTAGTTCTTCAATAAATGTAAGTTTTACTAAACGTTCTTTCGAGCATAATATTTATTTTTTCAATCATATCTATATACATAATTGAAACCCTTAAATAAATAAATTTGAACTTACAATTATGTTTGAAGTTGGGTTAAAAGAAATAAGGATTGTAGCCAAATGTACCACGTTACCTCATCAACATCAGTTCGGTCATTCATACATCAAACTTACCTACAGTGACTTGTATAGTTATTAGTAATTTTATAAATTAGTTAAAGTTCTGATATCGATATCTCCCCTTAAAGTATAAAGAAGGTGGCATACACTTAAATATCTTCTTTTTGTTATGTAACCGTAAAATTTGAGATTATTTAGTTCTAATTTTATTTTCAAATAACCACAAGTTATTGAATACTGTTTTAAAGAAACAAAGAAGGAACGCCAATCGTCTCCGTCGTGGTTAGTAGCAGGTGACGGGTGTATAGGCACCTGCTGATAATAAATGTTTAAAAGTAATGTTTTATTGAAGACACATAAGTTTACTAATGTGTAATTTTGAGATAAATTACAAAATATCCACACTTCCTTTCATCAACTAGCCCACTTGACAACCACTTGTAACCACTTTTTTTGTTTTAAAACCCTGAAATATTTCACAACTGCTTCATGGTTAAGAGGATAAGCTATCGAGTAGAGAGGCAACATTATAATAGACATTGTAATAGATAGAGAGGCAACATGTGTTATAGATATTATCACAAACAAGTCAAACATTATAATCTAAATACGAGATACACGTCACAAAGGTACATAAATAACGGTGAACGCACCTAAACGTGTATAAATAAGGGGCATTAGAATCGATAATACTGTTTATAAATTTTTCGTTTAGATTAACAAACTGAATTACTCTCCATGACTATAAGAATACCAGAGTCAATGAAAGATCACTATATGTTCTGTGAGGTCAAATGAAACTATGCCACCCTAAAAAAAAATACATATTAATATAAAAAAAGAAAAAACAAACACATTACTTAGTAACTACTTATTTGTATTTTAAATAAATCTCTTTATTTTATGTAACTTCAGGATGCTCTTTATAAGTATTAATGGAGGCTGGGTGAAATAAGTGAAATTGAAAAAAAGAATCTCTCCTGGGATTGAAGTTAATAAGAGTGTCAGTAGTAAGAGAACACTGACGGGGTGTATCAGCAAGCTTCTCTTCACTAAAATAAGAGTGTCAGTAGTAAGAGAACACTGACGGGGTGTAGCTGCAAGCTTCTCTTCACTTAAATATTCTATCACGATGTTTACATTTAATTAGCTTATGATAATGATCTGTTTACTGTACGTTGGAAACCCACTGCGCAACTTATACATATGGTTTAATGTACAAGGGTGTTTTATTCCTATGTGTTGTATTTTATTTACATTGTGTACAGTTTTTATTGGTTATAGTAAACAAAATTCATAGGTACACACATTTTACTGTGTATATTTCATTCTTCATTCTTCCCCCGGCACTCGAAACCTTATGTTATTGCTATCGTGGAAATAATGTGTGAAATGTGTTAATTTGTGTTTCAGTTTGACAAAAAAAGAACTTTCATACAACTTCACATTTTGTGTCCAATGCTACTGCATTTTGTATTTGTTCTATGTTAATTGACTATAGTGAAGCATGTGGTATTTGTACATGAAATCTAGGATATCTTTGGCTACCAAAAAGCGTATGTTTTTCGTAACCTAAAATATATAAAAGCTTTGTTATATACTTGGAAAATCTCCAAAAGTCATTAGATATTAATACAAATAAAGTAAGATTTTCGTCTCAAAACTAAAATAAATCCACCAAGCCATCAATCCATCAGTCCATCAAACCACTATATGCCTGACTCATTGATAGGGATATAGTGAGTATAGGAGGGCCGTAGTACAGCGCAGGGGGCACTCTGTAACTATTTAATCCATTGTTTGGACAAACCCCCTACAATCACACGACTGGTAAAATGACAATCATCATTTTTACTTCCATTAGTTGAATCTTATAACGCCAGTTCGGAACCAATTCAACAAGGGAGGTTCTCCCACCTACATATATTGATGGATTATTAATAAGGAACTCATTTCGTCTGTCAAAACTGTTCCACGCTACAACTTGGAGAATATTATAATAACTTAACATAATCCTTAACATATTAAACTCGCCCAATATCTTGGCCTAGATGACTTCTTAGCTTTTTTTAACTGGTTAATGTAGAAATCTATGACATATTCAGCATTTATTCTTATCTTAAACTATATATAAATACGAAAAACCATTTTCAGAGATTGTACTGTGAACTTACATAACACTTATAATTGGTCTCGTAAAAACCAAGTTGTTATCATAAATTTTAAATATTATTAAAACTAGTCTTTTTTGATTTTTTAAACAGTTTATGTTTACCAAAAACGGATGAAAATCAACTTGCTCTTCTTTAATTTTAAATGTTGCAATGAAATAAATGTCATGAGTAATAAAATAATACCCATTTAGGTTCTTAAACAATACAAAATAAAATGTCAGTTTTGACAAAACTGAAAGTTTATAAAAAGAAATAAAGTAAAAAACTAAAAAAATATGTTAAATGGTACACTATTAGATGTAAAATAAAACAATCTACAATCAACTTTATTCTGAGTAAGGTTTTGGCAAATTGAAGGGTTTTCCAGTAATTATAATTGAAAAAATTATTGTCCGCAAGTTTTAAATTGTATATAGTTGCAAGTGAAATATATTTTGTGACACTAATCTTTGAATTGCTAAATACTTATTTTAATAGATTGAGTCATTTTGCAGTCATAAACTATTTTGAGAAGAAGTGTAAAATGAAATTGAAGACTAAGCCTTACTAAAGGATACTTTTTTCTAGTTTTTCTAATATATGAAGTAAAAGTTAGTGCTGGAAATTGTCTATTCGGTTAGTATCACAAAGGATCAATAATATTTTGTAATTGTCTTAAATATGTTTTTAAACATCCCTGTTCTCGTTAAAGGTAGGTTATTATTAACAGCTTAAATATATCCGTGAGAAAAACGTTTTTGCCCCTAAACAACCCGCTTGTTTTCGTGTAATAACCCTTGTCGTCTATGCCATGCGTGACTCTCTCTTTTAACAACATTATTAAAAACTCAGGCACTTAATTAAGCAGTAACAGTTTCATTGCATCTTCTCTGAATTTTGTATCTTTTCTTTTTATTTAGTTAATATTCGTTTAGCAGTGTATAAGCACATGATTAAAATAAATGTTATAGGTAAAACCTAATAATTTTATTTATCGATCGAGTTGAAACATCTTACAAACATATTTAACTGTAACCAGCTAAAATGGAAAATATAACTTAAAAGGAGGCTAATTATTTAAACCCTATTAAATTTGATTCTAACGTATTAAAGTTACCTAAAGTAATTAAATAATTAATAGTTATCAACACTTCATTTCTTCCAATGTGAAATGAATTACATGCAGGATATTAAAAAATGATTTCACAACAGTTTGTCAATATCTATCTAAGTTTAAAAAGTGCCTTTTCTCACAAGAAAATCTTGATAATATTCTAAAGATTATGAGGTAGAGTCTTACAAGTTGTCTTATTATTATTATTTTCTTGTAGTTATTTATATTAAACGCTATCCCTCGTGCCTAAAGCGAGGACGTTTTTATCAGTTATGTTGCCTATAGTTTATTTTATTATCTTGTATTGGTTCTTTTTAAATACAATTTGATGAAAATGGGGCTTAAATATAAAGAAAATCAGTATATATGGGTTTATATGTGTTTGTATATGAAGTTATGTATATGTATATATATGTGTGTGTGTGTGTGTGTGTGTGTGTGTGTGTGTGTGTGTGTGTGTGTGTGTGTGTGTGTGTGTGTGTGTGTGTGTGTGTGTGTGTGTGTGTGTGTGCGTGCGCGTGCGTGCGTGCGTGCGTGCGTGCGTGCGTGCGCGTGTGTGTGTGTGTGTGTGTGTGTGTGTGTGTGTGTGTGTGTGTGTGTGTGTGTGTGTGTGTGTGTGTGTGTGTGTGTGTGTGTGTGTGTGTGTGTGTGTGTGTGTGTGTGTGTGTGTGTGTTTGTGTGTTCATGGATCAGTTAATTATTAATGTAATTGATTATTTTAGTTCTATTTATTTATTTCTATATTTTTTTGCACAGAAAATATGAAAAAAATGAATATGTTATTTTATTTTTCTGTATCTGTTAGCAATGGTCTTGCTGCCAGTGCACAATTGTATAATAATTTAATTCAAATTATGGCGATCCCAACACAGGATACCTAGCGGATTCCTATTTTATTTTGCCTTAGTATAAATTTATTTAGCTTATGGTAAGTTGTATTAACTGTTCTGTAAAAATTATAATGTAAATATAGTTGTTGGCAAAATAAAAAAATAATCTATTCTATTCTAAATATATTTACAATAATTAAATCTATCATTATTGCTATCGTTTTATCCATCCCCATTTATCACTTAGAAACCTGATAGTGTAACTACTAGATGTGCTAAAAGTTACCATTGAATAAGTAGCCAAAAAGTAAAATGCCAAATGAATGATGGCAATAAAACATAAAAATGAATCTTTTACTTTTAACTGTATTGTAGGCTATTCAATTATCTATATTATATTAAATACAGGACTAAAAGCACCATTTTAGATTATAGATATCACTCAAAACTCTTAAAATATATTTGCCTCACATATTATGGGCCAATTCATATTACTGGTTATTAATATGTAAAGCATTTAAATATTGACATTAATACCATCACAGTTTTTCAAAGATATTTTTAAAATTAAACTTCATACAAAATACCGAAATTGGATGCTATATATGGTCACATAACCGATGATAGACCAAAGGCTTATTTTCTGAAAATTAGAGACTATATAAATAAACACTTATGAGACACTACTTATAGCCATGGGGAAAATTACACTGACTTTCCTTTAAAATAACTTTGCGAAACATTTCAAAGCTCAAGACCTGAAGTTGAAGTTGTATTCATATTAGCCTAAGTATATAGCAAGTTCCTCCAAGGGATTTTAATGCGTTACATGCAGTGATAGAAGCCTTAATATCATATGAATTAGACAAATCGTGTTTTTGTGGACATTTGTGTTCAACAGCTAATACGATCAGATGATAGTCACAAATGATTTTTTTGCAAAGTGGATATGTTTTTAGACTAATAGCAACTAACGTTGACTGTTATAATATTTAACTACTGGTTGTCCTATCACATGTCTTTAAAATAAAAATAGTCACAGTGAAATACGACATAAATTATGTTAAACAGCTCAAATACTTTGTTTCAAATGTATTTCAAGCCAAAACAGTTATCATCTTACCTTCTATATTTAATGTTATAATAAATTGATTTAAAAGAAACCACTATATTTTTTTTGTAAAACCTAATATTAATACTGTTTTAGTGTTGCTGTTTAGAGAATAATTTGCTATTTGATTATCAACATTTATTATTTGCGTCGTTTTGACAGGTTAGTTTGGATACATTTAAATATTGATTATAGAACCTATACTACTGGCTTAAACATTTCTTAATTTGTTAATTCTTTGAATAAAAAGCTTTGAAATATATTTTTAAGTGATTTTTGTACATAACTTGAGGCCATAAACCATGGCCATAATCTAAAAATCAACATTTTGTGAGTCATTAACTCTAATCTGATTATTACTCATATTAAGAAAAGGTGTTACAATAAATATTTACTATGTTTATTATATTACAATTATTTCAAATCGGAGATCATTAAATTATTTACTGGTTTAGGCATTGAAAAATTAATTTAAAGGGGGGGGAATCATACGTAGTGTTAGTTAATTTTATTGTTATTATTTTTAATATGGAAATTACTTTTGAATTTCAAAGTTGGTAAAAATATTTCTTTTAGTTCTATTGAGATCTAAAATTAATACTCTTTAAAATACATTAGTAATGTGTGGAACATGAGATAAATTAGTTTAAATATAAAATAACAATTGGCATTTACGGCGTTTTAATTGACTTGAACAACTATTTTACAATCCTATTAAGGTACGCTATATGTAGTCTAAATCACATGGAGGAGTAAAGTACCAAAGACAAACATTTGCAACTCTGAAGAGCTATCCATCAACGAGAAAGAGACTTCCAGCAACACTTCAAAACCAACTCTGTTAAAACTTAGGAAAGCTATCAAAGTTCCCAAATTTATTCATTTTGACGCACGAAAATACTGGAAACATTTAAAAATCTTTATAAATTATTGAAAATGTCAATATAGTATGCAATAATTAATATAACCTGTAGAACAGCACATTAAAACTATGTAAATGTTATCGTTAGAACATTTTATATATAATATTTAGAATATTTTAAGTAATAGTAATCAATTGATAATGTGATTTGAAACAAAGGGGCAATATATATCATGTTACATACAGTTACATTTACAGTTAAAGCTGTAACCACACAGTAATACAGGCTATGCACACAGGTAAGTAGCGACATATTATTATTTTATTTGCGTAAGTAATAATTACATTTTATTTAGTATAGTATCAGCAAGTAACATACTATACACCAGGCTCTTCTCTCTTCGATAAGTTTATAATCACAAATTTTATTGATATGAATACTGATTATAATTATTGAATTGAATAAAAGTATTATTGTCGAGACTGTAGCAATTTAAACCTCTTCCAGGACAGTGGCACACTTGTAGACATTAAGATATATTGTAATAACACCATTTCGAGGGTCTTGTATGTGCTTTATGACACATTTGATGCCATTCATGTGTGTTGAGTTTATAATATACCTTAATGTCTACAAGTGTGCCACTGTCCTGGATGATGTTAAAACAAAGAATATGTCATTTCGATCAGGAAAGAAAAACTCTGCAGTCGAATACATCCATCGGTCATAGAGTGTATCAATCATTTTAATATTCAATGTAAAAAAATATGCACGTGTTGGTGAGAATAATCCCAACTATAGTCTCCAAGTGTGCCGTAGCCTTGAACATGCAGTGACCATACTTTGCAAAACAAAACATTACACGCCATTTTTAAACTATTTATTTTAAAATTATTAATTTATTATGTGTGAGGTTTCATTATAACTATTGTTCTCAATAACTATAGTAAGTTATTCTCTATAACAAGTATAACCCTATAATAACTATTATAAGATGAGGTTAAGTGTAAGAGAGGACCAAATAGTCCACATGAATTAACAATTTTTTCATTTCATTCTCAGATGTAAGACGCCAACTTACATTTGTGCGCATTTTAACGCGAATATGAATGATTATTTGAGTGTAGAGTGAGTGGGATGACCTGTGAAGCCTGGTTACTATCCGAGTATAACATAGTGCCTTATCTTGACCCTGCTCAGAAAGGGTAATTTATGAACATCCCACCAGCCAGGACAACTAAGGGCCCTCCATCTTTACTTGGAAACTAAACCACACAGTATTGGTCTGATGTTCAACTAACCCACACTTCTGCAGTATTGTTAACACCGATAGCAACCATTGAGTGGACGCTAAGTCGGTATTAATAGGTTCAAGCATATAATATATTTCTATCGATAATATACAGTATAAGTCAACGTGTACAACTTTAAAAACGTTCTCTATAAATGAAGTTAAAATTTGAATTTCCTACTTTTCGTCTGGTAGATGTATCCTGTGAAATAGTTGAAGGCCTTGTATTATATATTTTAAGCAGGTTCTTTACGATAAAACTGATATATGCACTTATAAGTAAGACATTCAATTTCATTTGCTAGTTTTTAAGCCAAGCAGGAAACTATCTAAATTATAAAGTCTTCAGGGTAGAATCATGAAGTCTGATAGAAAATGTTATTATATTAAATTGTAAATCCAGCCTTTAATAAATACTTAACGTTTTTTATAGCAGAACGATTAAAATATCTTAGTTGGATTTATAAGGACCAACTAAGATATATATAACCCTTAGTAAGATATATATATATATATATATAATATATATATATATATATATATATAATATATATATATATGGAAGTGAAACGTGTCCCATCGCCCCACAGGTTTCCAGCCGGAATCACCACGACCCGTAAGTGTACCCATTTAGTATTCACCTAATTTAAGACTAACGTTAAGAGCCTAATCTTTGGATGGTTGTTTCCTAACCTTCCAAATGACCACCAGAAATTCGATAGCCGTACAATATAATACAGTAGTATACAATCATTTGTATAGCCGTCATAGGGCTTAAACATGCTGCTTTACGTTAACCGTACGATTCTTGTTTACCATCAAAATGACATAAGTAGAGTTAACATTGCATAATGACTACAGTGACGATCCAATGGATCATTAGTTGTTATTTTGAGTTCCTCATTAAAATCGAGTACAACAATAAATATACTATTTTATAAAGCTACTTTTAAGTATTTACATGTTATTCTAATTATTTAATTAAATATATAACATTTAGTTTAGTTATTTTTTCTTTAATTTGTTTCTTGAATATTGTATATTTTATTTAAAAGTAATATAGGTGAGGCTTAAATAACACAATGTCCATAATTGTCACTTGGACGCAAAAACGCAGTGCCAGTAAACGTATTATAACAATATATTGACCTTATTATACTGTATTTGTAACGAGACATTAAGAATTGTGTTAGACTTAAGAAAAACGTACACACAAACAATAATACAAACAATTTTTCACCACATTCAGATTAAATATAAAATTAAAAGAAAAGTAAGCTAGAGCTCATATCTTAAACCGAAAAAGCTAGTTGCTCACCGGATGTCCTACGAGTTAGTATCATGAGCCGACAATGCTAGTTACACACCGGATGTCCTACGAGTTAATACCTTCAACCGACAATGCTAATTACACACCGGATGTCCTTTGAGTTAATATCTTCAACCGACAATGCTAGTTACACACCGGATGTCCTGCAAGTTAATATCTTGAACAGCCAATGCTATTTATACACCGGATGTCCTACGAGTTAATATCGTGAACCAAAAATACTAGTTACACACCGGATATCGTACGAGTTAATATCTTCAACTGACAATGCTAGTTACATACCGGATGTCCTACAAGTTAATATATTGAACCGACAATGCTAGTTACACACCGGTTGTCATACGAGTTAATATCTTGAACCGACAATGCTAGTTATACACCGGATATCCTTCGAAGAGGTTTAAACTTTAAATTTTATAAAGTTTTCCATTTATTCATTGATCATTTTGGAAAACTGCACATTTTCTTATAGAGGTTGTAAAATTATTCTGTAAAAATGTCATATCTCCTACATTATTGCTGACTGGATGGTGGCATATTGAAATGTGGTTCTTTTAAAAAGAAACTGCAGAGTTTTATATGTAAATTATTTTTACTATTACATTCCGTTGTGACAAAAAAAATCTGACTCTGTATCCAAATCAGTAAACTAGGATACAGCCTATTTAAGAACCTAAAGCTTCTATAATATTAGTGAAGGGAATAGCCTGCGCACAAAAAATGTCTTTTTGTTCAACATTACGTGAACTTAAATTTCAGTAAAAATTTACAAGATCAACTTAGGTTAGTGTTTTAATTGTTCAATTAATACTGGTAAACAAAAACAGCTGTTTAACAATGAGCGTTAAAACTGTAACGCAGTGAAAGCATGTAGTGCTAATTTATTGAAAGTACTATTTGAGAAAGACAATTGGTAAATTTTCCAATATGCATAAATGTTTTCCTCTATAAATGTTATAGGAATAACATTTTCACAGCATAGTTCTAAAATCCATTTAAAATAAGTGCGTATGGGTAACCATTACAAAATAAAACTTTTTAAGCCTCTTCATGGCGCGCCCGGTATGTCAAATATAAAGGTAATTTTTGGGCCCAAAAATGTATTTTATACAATTACGTGAGTAATACTTTAGGAATACGTTTATTTTAACAGCAAATAAGTAAAAAGTAAACTGAATATTTGTTTTGATAGTGACTTATTGTTGTTCTGATTAACATGATTTGTAGAAGGAATACCGATATTGTATCTTATAGGTACACTTAAAAGGGATTTTTCGATATTTTATTTGTAAAGTACATATAAAGGGGTCCTTAAAATGTCCCTATA
This sequence comes from Stictocephala bisonia, assembly GCA_035578905.1. Taxonomy (NCBI): domain Eukaryota; kingdom Metazoa; phylum Arthropoda; class Insecta; order Hemiptera; family Membracidae; genus Stictocephala; species Stictocephala bisonia. Next base: position 47,553 of record JAQJVL010004130.1, read on the forward strand.
ACACCTCCCTTAAACTATTTGGCACTAGTTTAACATTAACGAAATATAAATAAAACATCTTTAAATGGGTTTAGTTACTTTTAATGGTGTACACAATACGCTTACCCTTCAAGTACCAAGTTACAGACTGATACTTGACTGACTGACTGACCAAGACCAGTTAAAGGCAAAGGTGTCACGATCACCTTAAGGCACTCCTAAATAATAATAATAATAGGTTCGTTTTATCAACATTTTACAATCAAAAGACTTTATGAATTAGTTTTTTTAAAATATTTATCATGATGATGAACATACAATTTCATTTTATACACGTCACATAGATGATTAATATTAGTCAGGTTAAGTCTTTCCGATAAAAAAAAAGTAAAGAATCAGGAATGCCACTTAACATTTAGACATCGAATATATTAAATATCTATTGATCTACAGTTCGGTAGTTACTAAACAATAACTGATATATTCATAACGAAATATTGACAGATAAAATGAATGAATCTGTTATGTTTCTCCTTAGTTAAACTATTTTATCCCCTTTGTCAAAGTCGTGTTTACTTAAATTCACAGAGGATAAAAAGACCCTTTATATCTCACTGGAACTCAGTTCGCTCAAGATAGTGTTACAATGAATATTTAAACTAAATCACTGCTTATTCAAATGTTTATATTCCATTTAGATTTTCACTCAACTAACTTTTAACCATTCATTAAGTGTTGTTTGTAATGCATTAAAAACACTCCAATTACTTTTTATTGTTTTAGCTTTATGGAGCAAGATAATTTAATTCATCTCCTAACACAATCCTGATAAGAAATCATCTTTATACATCAAAACTTCTTTTTTTTACTTAAATAAATTAGTAGTTACATTGAGTACAATTTATTTATATGCAGCTATCTCATCTTGTACTCTTTTAAAATATCATCCCAATACTACGGTTTATTTATTACCCTATAATATTTGAAAACGTGCGTTTATTTAGGCCTATTATTAAATATATTACACTATGGTAGAGAATTAGTTAGGCTTACTAGTCACTTAAATATCAATACCACCGTGCATGCATGGGTGGGTGGGTGGGTCAATACCACTGTACGTGTATGGGTGGGTGGGTGGGTTAATACCACTGTACGTGTATGGGTGGGCGTGTGCGTTAATACCACTGTACGTGAGTGGGTGGGTGGATCAATACCACTGTACGTGTATGGGTGGGCGGGGTGCGTCAATACCACTGTACGTGAGTGGGTGGGTGGGTGGGTCAATACCACTGTACGTGTATGGGTGGGCGGGTGCGTCAATACCACCGTGCGTGCATGGGTGGGTGAGTGGGTCAATACCACTGTACGTGTATGGGTGGGCGGGTGCGTCAATACCACTGTACGTGAGTGGGTGGGTGGGTCAATACCACTGTACGTGTATGGGTGGGCGGGTGCGTCAATACCACTGTACGTGAGTGGATGGGTGGGTCAATACCACTGTACGTGTATGGGTTGGCGGGTGCGTCAATACCACTGTACGTGAGTGGGGGGTGGGTGGGTCAATACCACTGTACGTGTATGGGTGGGTGGGTGCGTCAATACCACCGTGCGTGCATGGGTGGGTGGGTGGGTAAATACCACTGTACGTGTATGGGTGGGCGGGGTCGTCAATACCACCGTGCGTGCATGGGTGGGTGGGTGGGTCAATACCACTGTACGTGAGTGGGTGGGTGGTTCAATACCACTGTACGTGTACGGGTGGGCGGGTGTGTCAATAACACTGTACGTGTATGGGTGGGCGGGTGGGTCAATACCACTGTATGTGTATGGGTGGGCGGGTGCGTCAATACCACTGTACGTGTATGGGTGGGTGGGTGGGTCAATACCACTGTACGTGT
>JAQJVL010004131.1:0-49418 GCA_035578905.1 Stictocephala bisonia
GTATAAACATGTTTCTATTTTGCTGAAACCAATTCTCTTGAAATATTTGTGAAAATAGACTGTCCCATCAACTAGACTATCACCAATTTTACTTTTCTTCTCCATTCCAAGCACTTTAGTCTGTTGTTTATGAAAGAGACTGAAAAAAAAATGTTTATTGTCTTAAATCTAGAAAGCACTACAGAATATTGAATCACATATTATTGAACTAGCTCCATACGGTACCAAGGTTCTAGCATATCCAAAGATTCTCAGATGATTGCCTGTTGGCATATTCACCGTCTATTTACTAGTTCTCCGTGGATTCTGCAAACTCAAAAACAATCGTCGGAAGTACATGCACAATGCCACTAATACTTGCACAATGGAGTGAGAGAGAGCGCAGTGATTACATCTGTCTTTGTTGCACTGTCTGCTGATTAAAAACTCTCGCGGTGTCTTTACAGAGTGTTCCAATCACTCTCTTAGGGGCTTACTAAACCTGAAGAAAGCTAGTAGTAAGCCACCCCAATGTGTGCTCTTATAGAGATTTGTATTCAATGATTTTAATTACTACATTATTTTGATCCCTGTGACCACCTCTAGTGATTTATGGATAACCTTAAACTCGATCATGTATTGTAAGTCTATGAATCAGCATGGAACTTGGCCCCAGTATGTTGGTCAATTAATTTCAGGTGTTAAAGAGACCTTGAGGACAGTGCTTCAGTATGTAAATTCTTACTTTTAAATTCGTGGATCATGGAGAGTATGAAGTCATATGCCTTTCACAGAATATATGAAGTTAATGCAACCGGTATTCATACCTTCGAATATGAATACATATATTTTTAACTGCTCCTAGTTAACCATAGGAAAAAGGAGTTTGATAAATAAAAAATTATTATAAGAATTGTGAATTAAAGAGTTGACATTTACATTCATACAATGGTTGTGTTACTTAAAATGATATTTTAGTTAATTATATAAATTATTACATAGTAAACAATCACATTTTTCATAAAAAGTCAAGAACAAATTATCAAAAACAAGGAAATTTTCTTCCTAATTTGTTAACTTCTTTACCATGGGAGAGCTGGTGTCTGAGTGGTATAAGGCTTAAGGACTTTGAGCCTGAGTTAGAGGAAACGCAGGTTCGAATCCTAGCCTTGACTGGAATCTTTTACCAATAATAATTACCTTGTACTGTATTGGTTCTCCCCCTTACTTTGTCTGAATAAGTTCCCCACATAGATCAATAGTCTATTGGGAATGAGCAGAGTAAGGAGAAAAGGAGATTTGCCTCCTTTCCTTTTACACAATTTTTTAATATTTTTGTTTGATTGTTATGTTAACTGGATTTCTTTAAATTATTTTTCATTATTTATTATTCTTCCACAACAACAAAATTAATGAACATGAATATCTACAGGTTTGGCCCTCGGTTTGTGGCAATGAACCGGGCATATGATGCTAAGCTACGTGCCGTAGCCAGGGAAGTCAGCAAGGAACTTGGCATGGAACGTTTGACGCAGGAAGGTGTTTATGCTGTTTTGGGTGGACCAAACTTTGAGACCATTGCTGAACTACGCATGCTGAGGACATGTGGAGTCGATGCAGTTGGTGAGTGTATAACTAACCCCTATTATATTAAAAAAGTTACTGTTAAATGAATAGGAACTTTCATAAATGAATAGGAAATGGAGCTACTGTGCCAGATCATTAGATGTAGACTAACAAAAACATGTCAACTGCTGTCAAACCTTACCCATGTCAACTGCTGGTCCTATTGGTTATCCCTTTACAATATGTTAAACATCGTAGCTCACATCTTCATCATTGGTATCATCATCCACTGATGTTTCCATCCTTAGGTTGTCTGAGACGTCCTATACGATGATTTTTTGTCCATCCATGTCACATCCGTCCACACCTGACGTGCATCTTCCTCTTAGCCTCCCTCTTGGTATTCTTCCTTTTTAATCCTCCAGGATAATCTATTAGTAGCCTATTCACTCACATCTGCATCACATGTCCAAACCACTGCATCCTTGGCGGTGGCCTCAACCCCCTCCCATTCTTATATTAGGATGGAGCTATCATCTCTCTATATTATACCACAAAATATATGTATAACATAATGCTGGAGTTTAAGTTTGAATCTTACATTTTTTAGTTTGGTTAAGTATCAGTACTTTTTCCTCTAAAATTTACTGTTTGTGTGTGCAGGAATGAGCACTATTCCTGAGGTTATCACAGCTTATCACTGCGGCATGACTGTGTTCGCCTTCAGTCTGATCACCAACAAGTGTATCCTGGACTATGACAGTCTTGAAGAAGCTAATCACCAGGAGGTAATTGAAGTGGGCAAGATGAGAGAACCGTTACTTAAGAAGTTTGTATCTAGGGTTGTGACTCGTATTGCTGAATTGCAGAAGGCAGCGGGATAATACACTCCATCAACCTGTGTTCGCAACAAAGATTTCCTGTTCTTTCTTTCCTTATCAAATCAGGTGTTTGTCATGAGTTGTTGAAAAATATGTGTTCTTGTCAAATTCCTTTAATCCATCAGGTAAGGAATCAATTATTATTAGTTATTTGGTTGAAGCTCAGCTTTATATGCAAGATATAACGAGTTTTATTGTAACCAAAGTTATACAAATATGTTGAAAAAAATCAATTCGTGGCCCTAGTTCATTTATTTACTGTAGGGCTATTTCACCATCATGTTTAACCAACACAAGGCCTTAAATTTTAATAATGACTATATTACCTAATTCAGTCACTTCTTCTCTTATCTTGTGTAGAAAACATATCACATTTCTAGACTCGTGTAGTGATATATTGCTACATAAGGTTTAATAATGACTATATTACCTAATTCAGTCACTTCTTCTCTTATCTTGTGTAGAAAACATATCACATTTCTAGACTCGTGTAGTGATATATTGCTACATAAGGTTTAATAATGACTATATTACCTAATTCAGTCACTTCTTCCCTTATCTTGTGTAGAAAACATATCACATTTCTAGACTCGTGTAGTTATATATTGCTACATAAGGTTAAATAATGACTATATTACCTAATTCAGTCACTTCTTCCCTTATCTTGTGTAGAAAACATATCACATTTCTAGACTCGTGTAGTTATATATTGCTACATAAGGTTTAATAATGACTATATTACCTAATTCAGTCACTTCTTCCCTTATCTTTTGTAGAAAACATATCACATTTCTAGACTCGTGTAGTGATATATTGCTACATAAGGTTTAATAATGACTATATTACCTAATTCAGTCACTTCTTCCCTTATCTTGTGTAGAAAACATATCACATTTCTAGACTCGTTTAGTGATATATTACTACATAAGGTTTAATAATGACTATATTACCTAATTCAGTCACTTCTTCCCTTATCTTGTGTAGAAAACATATCACATTTCTAGACTCATGTAGTGATATATTGCTACATAAGGTTTCTTGTAATTTATATCACAAATTAGAGCCGATATTTTATCCTTCTGGAACTTTTTGGTGATCCCTACTGTAAGATAGCAGCTGAGCGGAAACAAAAAATGAGTTCCTATTGTTAATACTAGATAAATGAATTTTTATAATTACTCTGTCTGTAACAATCTCAGCATCGCTGTTATAACAGCTGTAAATAGAAGTTACATTGGACGGTACTGTTCATTGGCTTTATTTGTACCAAAACTCTAGAAGTTGTAGTGTAAGTATGAGAAAAAAAACATTAAAACTTTTTTTGTAATATTTAAGGTAATCAATTTAATGCCAATATAACAAAAAAAGTTTTCTTCATTTATTGTAATCAATTGAATTCAACTTATCGTGTTTTTACCTTGCATTATTAACTCTAGGCCTATTATTTTCTTGCTTTTACAAAAAATATAGATAAGAGAGGATTTTTTTCCAGAATTTGTCACGGTAATGGAATTTTAATTAAAAAAATAGGACACAATGTAATAGTCACAATTATTACATTTATTGCAATAAAAATTTATATTTAAAAAGCCATGTTGATAATGAAGTGTTAAAACCATAAAAAACTCATTTTTTATAACTGTCAACAGCGAAACTTATTAAAAAAAGTAAATACATTTTAATAAAAACTAACTGAGGATTAAGATGTTTTTGTTCTATTTGGTAATGTTTATTTATTTTACTCTCCATTACATTAAATGAGCTGTATTGGTAGCTTAACAATCAATTATATATGATCTTATTCCATTTAATTATTCTGTTCATTTATCTAACGTTAAAATAAATAGTTTTTAGTACAGAGAAAAAAGAAAACTGGGAATTGTTGATATCACAATTCATTAGCCTATTTCTTTTGTTCTTGTTGTAGTAATACAATGTATTACTATTTAGTACATATAACATTCAATTTTTTTTCTAATAGATTCATTACTTACAGAAAACGTTGTTCGTATTTTAGATGATGAAAATCCTTTGAAAACTTAGTAAGTAAATATAAAATCATGTATAATATTTAAGCTCATTTTAATTAAAATTATGAGGCTACTTAATATCGTTTTTTTTTATTTTATTATTATTATTTAATACCAAAGTGTACATTAATTTAATTTATTGTGCTTTTGAAAGGTGATGGTTATTTGAGGGAGAAAAATAGAGTTGTTATTTGTTTTAGTTAAATAGTATTATACTGATTAGAGTTATAAAAGCTTTATATTTATAATGTCACTATTTTTAATGTTGAAGTTGTTTTTTATACATTTTTACAAATAAAATCTAAAGTTAAATTTGCTGTCAATTTTTTATCCTTTCATTCCTTCTTAATCCTATTGTTCCCAGTGTCCAAATTTTTCGACTTCAGAAGTATTTCCTAATTTATCTGACGTCAGGATTTTCCAACAGCAGTGATATCCCCTAATTTATCCTGCATCCGACTTTTTGGACATTAAAAAAATATAATAAAAAATATAGTACGTTATCAACTTGAAATATGTTTACATTGCTAGTTCATAAAGAACTGTTTTATCACACTAGTATGTTAAAATAAAATACCACCACAGCGTGCAAGCAACAACGAACATTGATTTAGATGGCTGTGGTGCAACGTAATTAGACAGATTCATCAGTCAGTTGCACTTGCTCACAGCGTCGTACATGATTATTTTAAACTGAATTTTAGTACAGTATTATGTTCATTTTAAAATTAAGTTTCTAGGCATATAAATTTAAATACTGTGGGATTTTTACTTATACTGTTATTGTAATATGAATTGAAAAAATTTAAATTTTTAAAAATTCTTTTCCTCCATGATGAGTAAACATAATTTATTTAACAGTAGTGTGTTTATTACAGTGTTGTGTACAATGTTATGTACAATGTTTATGTGTGGTTATTACAAACATAATAAAATTAATGAAAAACATTCGATCATATATAAATGTTTTACTAAAACGCTGCAAATTTTCTAATTTGACCCTGGTATCCTGGGAGATACTCTGTGTCAGAAGGCCGAGGTTTTAAAGACATACTACTCATGAAATTCCTGGCAAGGAATGTATTAATATGGATTTGTTATTCTTCACTAAGTGATAGTTGTTCATGTCTGCAGCAATGCTTCAGCCGTTCTGTACAGTGGTTTGTGCTAGACATTCAACTTATTCAGTAACTGAGTTGTCACTTGTTTGCTTTCAGTTATGACAGATACTCACGAGATATTGTATTCATGGCAAAAAAATTTAATTTAAATATATTCTGTCTTAACCCTTTCTAAAGGGCGTTCTAAGACCTGAACCAAACATTGTGAAAAGGATAGGCAGGGAAATGCCACCAGCTTAGCGTGTGTGAATTTCACCTTTAATAGTCATAACTTTAAAGTGTTCTTGTTCTTATGAACAATACTTAATACCTACCGATGTTTTGTTGCTTATTACGATGAAATGAAGATATTTATTTACTTGCTCAAACAATATTTTTCATTTCCATTAGTCGAAAATTGAAGTTATTATAATAAACTAAACATTTTATTTTGATCAGATGTAAGAGTTTGTCTACAGCGAAACATAACAGTGCATATTCCATAATTCTCTACCAGATACGTCCAGTAGCTCTACTTGCTGAATTTAACGTGTTCATTAAATGCTAAAGTATCCATTATTACTAAAGGGGGCTACACAAACCTTATCGTGCAACGACGTGCTTGCTGCTTCGGGTCAGCCATGGTAGTATATAGTAGAACAGCATATCAAGCAGTCGTGCAATCACTTGGCATGATAGCTTTTTCAAGTAGTTTGATTTCCATCTGGCCAACGTCAGAGGAACTCCACGAGCCACTCCAAAATGCCAGTATATAGTCTTCTGTTGTTCCATGTCTCCATGTTCAACAGACAAACTTATTGAACCTTTATTTGCTGTGCTAATGCTGCTGTTTCACCATTATTTTTACCTTTTATTTATTTAAGAACACCACATCCATAGTTGTTTGTTGAGCAAGAGTATTCAAGCAAATATTTAAAAACTACTCATTGTAAGGAATTTACAGAATTGGTGAAACAAGTAGTGTTGTACTGTGGTGTTGAATTTATAAAAAGAAAACCAAGAAAGAAGGATATAAGGAAATAAAAAAGGAAACTTACTGCTTCATGGAATTTTTGGGGTGACATAGGAAGATAAAGGCCTTAATGAAAACAAGAAACGCAGCGGATAAATTTCACACACTGAGACTTTAAATTTTTTCGTTTCTGACGGATCAAGAAGAAATTATACAGTCAATAGGCTATTGACTAACATTCTCCTTGATCCCATTCTGTCAACATCCTCACTTGATCCCATGCTGTCAAAATCCTCAGCAGATACCATTACTTGGGTTATTGTCCATTACAAAAGTTGTCATGATGAAATTTTCACTATGGCAGTTTAAGTATATTAAACTAATATAGTAAATGTATATAATCCAATTCTCAATTATGTCTTTTAAAAACAGGTGATCCGCTCAATGGCTACCTTTGACACTACTATACAAGTCTGTGTTGGATGGTGGCTAGGGTTTTAGATGTTATCTAAAGAGAACTGAGTATCAAGCTTAGAAGATGAAAATCAGTCCAATACTATGTTGTTGGAATTCCACACGTCAATCTGTAGGTCCCTTAGCTTCCCTGGCTAATGGGCTATTTATAAATTACCCTTTCTGAGCAGATGTTGAATTCATTTAGGAATCAGACCTCATTCATTTAGGAATCAGTTCATCCAAGCTCACTCTAAACTGATGTAATCATTAATTTTTGCCTTTAAAGCATACATTAACTATATCTCTAATCTGAATAATTGTAGACTAGTCTACGATCATAGAGCTGAGAAAACTAGTCATCAATCTATGGAAAAAGGCAAGTAGTAAATTTTGAACAATTTTCATTGTGTTGATTATAATACAAAATTAGCAGAAATGGACCTGGTGATTGGAGAAAATAAAATCTGGTAAATGGTAACCTGCTTGTACAAGTTATTTTTTACATGATACTATCTAACAACCCTTCCTTCACTAACAGGTGGTCCTCTACACTTATTTACACATCCCTATGCCGTTCTCTCTAAACAATTGGTTTCTGCTTTGTATAGTACGCGCGCTGAAGGTCCGGCCTCCTGGCTGGCCTACTAGTCATATAAAAACATCGACTCTGAGCGATGCGGTCACAGACAGATCGTACAGGGTGATTGTTTACGCGTTTACGGAGAATTTGTATTTTGGTATCTCTTATAATTAGACCAGTATTTAAAATAAAAACATCAAATAGGTTAAGAGTTTGAAAGTTAACAAATTAAAACGTATATCAATAACAACTATTAAATATATCATAAAAAATTATAAATCAGTTAATAACTTTAATTTAAATTAAGTAACTAAGAAATATATACTTCTTACTGTCACTAAGAAAAATATGTCTGTGATTTCCCGTATCGTTAAAATACATATAATTTTTATTTAAATTGGTTTAAAATAAAAATGACGAGTTGGGAGTGACTCGTCAGTTTTATAAAACTCATGGACGGTTTTTCTAACGACACATTTGTCAAATAGTCTAGTTCTGTCGCTGTTGTTTTTCTCTTGTATTTTTTGGGGGTTGTGAACGAACACTCTCCTTCCGCTGAAGTGTCCAATAAACACTTTTCACGCCGAATTTCCTTAATAATAGTTTTTGAAATGCTACATGCAAATGCAGTTCGTTCTAACGATTTTTTTACGGGGATTCGTTGCTTATCTCTTAATTTGGCCTCATTCGCCATGAACTCACTTACTCTCCAAATAATTTCCCTAGCCTGACTTCTAGTAGTTTTTCCTTAAGCTACTTTAGGAATAAAGCGAGCCATAGTTGAGGCAGGAACCACTAAAGGAATAAACTATTTAGGATTTACGTTCACTAATTTTACAACCTTAAGAGGCTGTCGGCCATGTTGGTTTAAATCTCATTAGAATGATGTTTTTTTCAAACCGGACAAATGATCACGCGTGTCAAAATTTAACAGTTATTTTTAAACGGTCTTTTCCAAACAAATTGCATTTGATCAAGAGTGAAATTACTCGTTGAACTGCTTTGTGGATTCATAATTAGTTTAATAGAATAAATATAAAAATTATTTAGTCTGAAGAATTAAACCAGTATGGCTCTGCAGACTCTTAACACACTTAAGGGATATAGAAAAAAAAAAAAAAAAAAACATTGTCTGCGTCGGACCAGACGGGGGAAGTTATACCGTAGACCTTCTATTATCTATATATATATAAAATCCAATGTATGTTTGTTTGTCTGTCTATCCTTTATGCGCTACCAAACCGTCCAGCCGATCACCATGAAACTTGGAGAAGTTGTTCTATATCCCCCAGGGAAGGTTTCTGTCCTATTCCCGTTTCTTTAATCCCTCAGGGCTCCATCCCTTGGACTTCTAAAGTTTCAATGTTAATCAAATAGCAGGATGCATAAAGGTATAATAAGTCAAATATAAAAAGAATATCAGCTGTGGGTTTTAAATAATATGTCAAAATTATACTGTTTATATTTTTATGTTTTGATTTCTTGTGAAGCTATATTAATTGATTGATTTATTTGATTAACAGCTGTTAAATAAAACAATCGATTTATCGATAGTTCTTACAAATTTGTTCTTAATTTTCAGCGTGACGCGGTTTCTCGACCAACATCCCATCCCAAAGTGTCTAACGTGCGCAAAGAAGTATAACTTCAAAAACACAAACTGACTTATTACACTACAGTAGTTAGATAAAAACAAACATATAACCAACTAAATAATTGTTTATCGTACACTTGAGTAAACATTCCTAACACGCTAAACCACAAGCAAATAATTATATCGCACGCAGTCTGGAAACGTACTGAATGTGCATCCGTAGATAACAATTAACGTAACGTATTTTAGAAGCAAGCGTGGGAAAGTCTGACAGTAGCAAATGTTTCCAGGACTGCAGGCATATTGGGCCCTCCATCCGTCTCCTCCCTATCACCGCTCGGCGGGCTCGAGGCCGGACCTTCGCCGCGCGGTCTATACTTGTATAACGTAGCTACTAGTCAAAGAAAACAATTTTACATACACAATTATTTATTTTTGGACTATTAAGTGAACGGTTAGCTTTTCTTTCCTGATCTTCAATTTTTGAAAATTATTTTATTAGTTCTCTGGCAATTTGTATTTATGGCTTTCTTTTTTTTCTTTTGTAAATAATTGCTGTTTGATTTTAGTTTTATTTCTTTTTATTGTAGTTAACCCTCACATGGTTACCCGTCGGTTTTCCAACGTTCATGTGCATGTCTTGTAGGTTATGCATCTGTTTTCCAACGACTAGACTTCGTTGTAAATAAATAACAGCAGCTGGCTTATTTGTAGCGTAAATACCGAATATAATATATTGCTTGCTCCACTCTACTGTTCCTAATCTACAGCCTTAGATTTATTTCGTTCTCTTTGTGTATATGTATATATACAAAATACATATATATTATGAGTATAATACTCATAGATGTACATGTGGTGCTATGTACTAATATATTCTATAGAGAATAGAACATTCTCTATAATTTGGCTATTTTAGAACTTTAGATAAATAGTTTATGTAATCTGAAGAGGAGGTGGAAACTTCTGAAAATATTTTATTTTTTAAATTTTTTGTCTATGAATCTTTTATTTACAAATTTCTCAGTAAATCAGTTTAATTACTTTTTTAATTCGGCAACGTCGCATTCTAAATTCACGGCTGTGTAGTGCGTGTTGCCAATATACTCCTTAAACATCGCGCACGCTTTTCCCGTATATTGTGAGCCATCTGGGTAGGGTTAGTGATCTGTGAACAGGACCAAGTAGATTTTTGAAGTGGTATCACAGTACGTAAACAAAAAGTTCTATTACTAAAGTAAAGATCATAACACTAACTCTAAAAGTGAAATGATCAATTTTATCACCCCAAATTAAAAAAAAAACTGTCTAATTATTTCATTATTCAACCCAATAAACAGGAATGCTCTTATTAATTCTGCTCAACAATATAAACAATAAGGGTTTTAACTCCTACCACATCATAATTGCACTTTGGTGAACTCCATAACATATAATATTGAAATCAGTGTACTCGTATATTGTACTTATCTTGATGTTCCTTCCAAGTCAGTGAAACTTCAACCTAGATTTATTTCGGGGGTTCGGCTGATGATATTCAACCTAATATAGTGTCGGCTGATGAGAGAGGGTATCTGCGACACTATATTTCACCTGAGCTTCATGCACTGAGTGGGGTGCCCCAGGGATCCATCCTTGGTCCTACTCTCTTTATTATATTTATGAACAACCTTCCAACAAGTACTCAATTGTCTAAGCCTTGTCTGTATGCTGATGACATGTCCTTGTCGTTGTCTGGTTCTACGGTGGAAAGTCATTGAATCGAATAGTTTACTTCAGTGGTTTGACAATAATCTTCTTTTCCTAAATACACTGAAAACTCAATTTCTAAACTTCCAAATTACAGATAGGTCATCCTCAACATCCAGTTTTTGTTAGATTATACTCCAATTTACTTCACTCAAAAAACAAAGTTTTTTTGGTTTAATCTTGGATAATAAGCTGAATTTTAATTTACATATTAACCATGTTATGAATAAAATTAGTTCCGGAATATTCGCCCTTCACACTTTGGCTAAATCGTCAAATACAAATGTCCTTCTGTTAGGCTGTTAGCCTATTATGGACTGATTTTCCCCCACCTTGTTTATGCATTGCCTATCTGGGCTTGTGAGAGTCAAAGAACCCTTTACATTTTTCGTCTTCAAAAGAAGACGTTAAGGGTAATATTTTCTATTAACAGACTTCAATCCTGTAGAGAAATATTTTAATCTCGCAACATTCTGACGTTTCCATCTCTTTACATCTATGAAAGCCTATAATTTCTTAAACAAAATCTTTCAAAGTTCAGTAGTTTTTAAACACATAAATACGACCTCCGTCCTTCGCCCAACCTTCAAATACCAGCACATCGCACCGCTTTCTTCAGAAAACACATCTTCTTTAATGCAATAGCAATTTTCAACAAACTCCCAAAAACCATTCAAACCGAGTCAAACCACTCAAACCACTTTAGCTTTAAAAACAAACTAAAATCCTTTTTGATTAATGAGTGTTTTTACAGCGTCCGGGAGTTCATGACTGACGGTGCTCAAGATTTTTGAAACACATAACAAGAGTTTAAATTGGAATTAAGTATTCATGATCATTTTCGAGTTATATATTATTATGTTGTTATTATGTATATTTTAATATTGGAAAGTGATATAATTAATGCACAAATGTTGACAAGACTAATGCATGTAACATGTTGATTTTGGTCGAATAAAAGAGTTATTGAGTTATTTAATGTAAACAATCACAGAGAAATATTTCAGCGTGATTGTCAGCTTTCTATGCTTCAGTAAAATTTAAAATACCATACAATCCATACAAGGTAAGATAAGAAACTTGTAATTACACTTTAAAATTACCCTTTTTTTACTTTCTGATAAATGAACACTTGTCTTGTAGTGTACAACTACATTGTATACACGGGTTGATATTATTATTCATTTATTTATACCAATTGTACAAAGCCATTTACAAAATAAATCAATTGTATGACCATATTATGAACGATAAATATAAAGTAATAACACAGTGGTAATACTGACAATAAGCAACATTCCAAGTTATTGTACTTTATAGAACAGCAAATAACAACCACGGAGGCAATAGCAGCATAGTGAGGTCAGCTGGCTAGTAAAAGACAATAAATAAACGTATATAATACAATATTAAATAACATCAATTAACCAATTCAATATATCAACAAATAATCATATGTAAGAACAGATGATATTAGAATTTACAACAAAAAATCAAACAAACAATAACATGCATATAATAATAGGTAATAAATAATAATAACATAAGATAAACATAGCAAACGCTAATATATGGTATAATGATCAACTAATAAGAATTTACAAATTAATAATATAGTCAATAGCATACGATATAAGTATTGAATACTAAGTTAGTCAAATAAATACATAGTATATAAGTTAGTAATATGTGTATATATTCACGCACATATATATGTATATTAAAGTATATCTCACTTTGTATAGTATTTGTTTAGTTTTATTTCTAGGACTTTCATGTTTGCCATGCGCTAAAGAGAAGACGGAAGGCAGACAGCTTCGATCATATTTTTTTCCTCACCAGTCTTTGATCTCTTCGTGCGTACGAGAACGTCCGTGTTAGTTTTGCGTTTTCGCCGGTGGTGAAATTATGTAGTTTTACTGCTATTATTTTCATATGTGCAGGATGTTTACATTCTTATACTTCATCCGTTATTGTTTCTCTACAATAAAGGTAAGCAATTTGTTTACTACCATAGTATTGGGACGATGGTTTCGTGGCAAGGTTCAGTCAGTCAGTACTCACCGCACAGTTTTCCTGTTCAGTTTCTCTTACAAGGCCGATCAGATATTTCTAATCATTAGTTGTCAATTGAACATTCTTATTTTAGCATCTTGTGATAGTATGGTTTTGATTTTTATAACTATTTGTAGCAATGGTTTACATTTATTGCACAAATTATTACTGAAAACTACACATAAAAAGCATTGATGGTTTGGCATAAATGATAAAACATGTGACTGGTATAATGGACTTTACAGGACCTAGATTCCCATTATAAGCCAAGGTCTCCCTTATTAGGTTAGTTGCCCAAGAGTGCAGTTTAATCTTAAACCTTCATTTGTAATTATGTGAGAATTGGATTATCCTATATGATTGTTTGAAAGCATTAACTAAATAAATTGATCTTAGCAAGACCCATAACCTACTTTTGTAGAGAGTGGCCATTAGCTTATTTTTATAACAAAACAGTTAATTTGTTATTACATAGGCTAGTAAGTAGTTAAGCTTTTGTAAACAGTCTTGAAAAATAATCAGTTGATGAAGTTGTTAAGGTTATAAATTGACATGGTTTGCTTTCCAATCAATGTAATAACATACCTATTGTGAAATCAAATATTCATCTTGAAGCTAGTCTACGTTCAGATTCGGAGGCATTATAGTAGTAGGCTAGGCCTACACATTTTACTTGCTAATCAATTGCATAATCTTATGTATAAGTTGATAACTAGGTTTAAATAAAGTAAAATGTGATCAAAGGCCAGTTCGTCAAGTGAAATTATTTATGTATGTACTAATTACAAAATAATTGTAATATGCCTTGTGTGATCCTATTACTAGGATCTTAAAAAACATATTTTTGTTAATTATAGCCTAGTTACTTATAATCGTAGAAGTACTCTGGATTTTACAAAATATATTTTACATTCCCAGTATGCTAATTTCATTGTAATGCACTTGAGTACAGTAAAACAAAAAATACACCGTCAATGCCTATTAGAAGTTTTGGCTTAGGTAACTATTGACAAGAAAAGCTAATTACAGACCATATTAATTTTATCATAAAAAGGCCTCTAGTTTCTGCTCACCAACAATATAGGAATATTTGTCAGAGACTGGACAAAAATTGTCCATTTTTCATAATACAATTTTTGTATTCCACAGAAGTAGTGTTTATGGTATTTATACCCCACACTTTCTAAATGCTTCGTAAATCTTAAAATTTGTATCACCATTACTTAGGTTAAATCGAGTTTAGGTTAAAGGGCACTAGGCCAGGAATTAGTATATTGGAGAGATAGGACATCAGCAAACTTACCTTAGAAGACAAGTTCACTAACACCAGAGTAGTATTAACAAACACAAAATAAACACATAGTGGAAGCCATATCTCTCTCTCTCTCTCTCTCTCTCTCTCTCTCTCTCTCTCTCTCTCTCTCTCTCTCTCTCTCTCATCTCTCTCTCTCTCTCTCTCCTCTCTCTCTCTCTCTCTCTCTCTCTCTCCTCTCTCTCTCTCTCTCTCTCTCTCTCTCTCTCTCTCTCTCTCTCTCTCTCTCTCTCTCTCTCTCTCTCTCTCTCTCTCTCTCTCTCTCTCTCTCTCTCTCTCTCTCTCTCTCTCTCTCTCTCTCTCTCTCTCTCTCTCTCTCTCTCTCTCTCTCTCTCTCTCTCTCTCTCTCTCTCTCTCTCTCTCTCTCTCTCTCTCTCTCTCTCTCTCTCTCTCTCTCTCTCTCTCTCTCTCTCTCTCTCTCTCTCTCTCTCTCTCTCTCTCTCTCTCTCTCTCTCTCTCTCTCTCTCTCTCTCTCTCTCTCTCTCTCTCTCTCTCTCTCTCTCTCCCTCCCTCCCTCCCTCCCTCCCTCCCTCCCTCCCTCCCTCCCTCCCTCCCTCCCTCCCTCCCTCCCTCCCTCCCTCCCTCCCTCCCTCCCTCCCTCCCTCCCTCCCTCCCTCCCTCCCTCCCTCCCTCCCTCCCTCCCTCCCTCCCTCCCTCCCTCCCTCCCTCCCTCCCTCCCTCCCTCCCTCCCTCCCTCCCTCCCTCCCTCCCTCCCTCCCTCCCTCCCTCCCTCCCTCCCTCCCTCCCTCCCTCCCTCCCTCCCTCCCTCCCTCCCTCCCTCCCTCCCTCCCTCCCTCCCTCCCTCCCTCCCTCCCTCCCTCCCTCCCTCCCTCCCTCCCTCCCTCTCCCTCTCCCTCTCCCTCTCCCTCTCCCTCTCCCTCTCCCTCTCCCTCTCCCTCCCTCCCTCTCCCTCTCCCCCTCCCTCCCTCTCCCTCCCTCCCTCCCCCTCCCTCCCTCCCTCCCTCCCTCCCTCCCTCCCCCCCCTCCCTCCCCCCCCCCCCCCCTCCCTCCCTCCCTCCCTCCCTCTCCCTCCCTCCCTCCCTCTCCCTCTCCCTCTCCCTCTCCCTCTCCAGATGGCTGGAGAGAGCCATCTGTCCTGGTCGTTAAGGCAAGACACCCGATTTAGGCAAATTATGATTTTTTGTTGTTGTTTATAAAAAAAAAAGAAGATGACAAATATTTTATAGACTGTTTTACAAAGAGAGCTTGTCAAAATTTATGAATTTTTATTTAATTAGTCAGTAAATAACCAATGATTCCAGTTACACATATGCATTAATGCAGTACCAAATTGTAGTAACTAATTAATTAACATAAACATATATCAGTTATTAAGACAACTGGCAACAAAATATGTTCACTTTGAAATCTTGTAGGCGTACAAGTGTTTAAATTTATAGTTTGTTTATTGATTAGGGTGTGTTTGGTTTGAAAATCGGACTGTATGTTTATCGGACTGAAAGGGGTAGTTTTAATGCAAAACCAATTATATTCATGTTCGGCATTAAAAACATACAAAATGAAAACAATACTGAAAAATAATGATTTTCAGCATGTTGGAAACGTTAAAGTTATGTACATATTTGTTTGCGAAATTGTATTACTGTGTGTACAAGGAAAAACAGGCTCTATAGGCATATAGTGAATGTTGTATTATTGAGTATGAAAAAAATATGTAGAATTACTCTAAATAGAGAGTTTATAAAAAAAGTTTGGTGTAATTTTTCACTTTGTACTTATAGGCTACTTTCAAATAATGCTCCTATAGTTTTATTTAGTAATGTTGAGCAAGTTCATACTCCATGTACTGTATGTTGAATTGTAATTCGTAGATTATCACCCCTTTAGCAGATTAATTTGATTTTTATAAACCTTAGGCCCGGTGCACACGAGCGACATGCGTCCAGTGCAGTCGGCGTCCATGGATGCCAAGAGGACGCCGCGTTTTCTCGAAGTATAGATTTAAATGAATCAGTTCACACGATACTGCACTGGACGCCGACTGCAGCGTCACCGCCACGTTCTTAGGAAGTGGACGCCACTTTACTGAAAACTTCTGGTGACGTTGCAGTTCGGCGACTTGTCGATACATGCAAACATATGGAGCAGTGCACACGAGCTGCCAACTGCCATCCAACGTCCAGTTGCTACTTGATCTCAGAGCGGTGTTGTGTGGTTATCATTTGTACCTTTGTTATTGTTTGTTGTTTATTTTATTAATTATGATGGAAGACGGCATTGATGTGGAGATTTTGATAGCTGAAGTACGTGATAGACCTATTATTTGGAAATCATCTTTAGAAGAATATCATAATAGGAACAAAAAGCAATGTGCCTGGCATGAAATATGTCAAATTCTTTATCCAGGCTTCAATGAAATGGAAACCAAAGAAAAATTTAATTTGGGTAAGTTTTTAAAACTGTTGTATTAATAGTTTACTGTTGAAGGTAAAATATTAAAACTTTAACACCCAATTGCAAATTTAATTAATTGTTAGCAAATTAATAAATGCATTAAATCTGTTTATCTTTTTTTCAATTTAGTCAGATTTTTTTTATTAAATTTTTATTGTACATCTTTTTGAGAATATTTACCTAAAGTTTTATTTTATTCCAATCAAGATTTTATGAAGAAAAGATTAAAAAAAAACGAATGTAGGAAATTCAGAGGTTATAGGATAGAAGTTATAGTAGAGGTTTGTGTGTGTTCAAGACTTTGACCGCAGACCAAAATGAAGTTAAATAAAGTTTTTTATAACAATCATTAAAATAACTTCTTGAGTTTTAGAAATGTTTACTTTAGTACCCTCTTACTATGTACTAATGTTAATGGTATAGACATCCTCGTGCATTAGTTAAAATATAATATGCTTTCCAGATGGATCTATATATCCAGGTCATTATGAAATTTCAATAAGACATTTTTCAGAATTTTAAAACTAAATCTAGACCTGCATTGTAAATATTTTTATTAATTGACATAACTATTTTGATTAAATACACAAAATACTTTTTTATGTAACCGAAATATACGTAGTACAGTGTTGTCTGACAGATTAAGTTACTTTCAGTTTAAATATAAGTAATTTTAAGTTTATAAAGCATGTGAGGTTTTAAATACCAATATTACAATTAAATAGTATACGTAATACTGTATTTTTACTAATATTTCTTTATTTAACTTTGCTTAATGACGAATTGTTGTTCAATGTAAATTGCAGTAGGATCAATTACAGGCCATTCTTCACCATCTATCAATTGGGGATTTAAATAATATCTCGAAACCTGAAAACTATACATCTCCTTCTGATAATTAACAAGTCATGCTATCCATGGAATAAATGAAAAAGCAACGTTTAGTTTGAAAATATATAATTAAATAAAATATAACGTTTCTAATGTACAGTATTAAGTTAAAACTTATTATTATTACATTATTAAATTATTAATTAATAAGTTTTATGTAAGTTTACACCATCTTATCTTGCCAGCTAACTCTTCCAATTTCACTGTTGAAATACTGTGTAAGTTTCTGTCTACGTCTACGTAATACACTATTCCTCTGGCTATTTTCAATATTTTCTTCGCCAATATCATGAAAACCACTCACGACAAACGTGTCTTTTTCATTATATTATTCATTATTCATCTGTAAGACGCCGATCGTAGAGATATAGGCGAATATGAGGAGTGAATGAGTGTAATGAGTGTAGATGAACGAGTGTAGTCATTGTTACTATCTGAGTTCGACTTAGCTCAGAAAGGACTATTTATTAATAGCCCAATAGCCAGGGTAACTATGGGACCTACAGCTTTACGTGGAATCCGAACCACGTAGTGTTGGTCTGATTTTCAGCTAACTGACAAGTCTGACACTCAGTTCTCTTCACTACACAACATCCGAACCTTGACTACCATTCAATACGGACACTCCAGATTTCTCTAGTAGTGTCTACGTTGATGGCAACAATTGAGCGGACGCCGCGTCGGTATTAAGAGAACCGTGCATGGAACCTATCGCCTACAATCTCCCAAACACTTTGTCCCCAAGTAGCTGGGTTACAGCACTGCGCCACCAGTGCCGACGGAATCCATCATGAGATCGAACATAGTTAAGCAATATGCAGCAGCATTTCACTATGTCTATAGCTAACATTTTTGTCAACATTTATAGCTTTGTGAAAAATTCTCCATTTGTTGGAAAGTATTCCAAATGTGCATTCCACAAATCGACGTGCTCTACTGAGTCTATAGTTAAACACCTTCTTCTCGTGTGATAAATATTGCCCACTGTAAGGTCGCATAATGTGTTCTGACAAAGGAAATGCCGAGTCTCCAACAAAAACATAGGGAAAAGTAGAACCATCTTGTCCTGGTAACGGTTTTGGTGGAGGAATGTTAAGCGAATTTTCATTGAGCTTTTTGCAAAATGTCGACTTTTCAAAAACTGTGCTGTCTCCTTCTCTTCCACATGATCCAACATCAAAGTATAGAAATTTGTAATCTGCGTCTGCCACCGCGAACAAAACAATAGAGAAATACTTTTTATAATTATAATACAGTGAACCAGACAGTTTTGGTTTTATTATACGTACATGTTTGCCATCCATAGCTCCTAAGCAATTTGGAAAGTTGGCCTGTATTTGGAATCTCTGAGATATTTTAGTCCACATTTCTTCAGAAAATGTAGGTACACATTCTTCGCTCAAAACACCAAACACCGCTTTGCAAACAACCCTCACTATATTGGACAGTGTAGATCGAGCAATTCTGTATGAATATTCTAAATCGACCAGGTTACATCCACTTGCCAAGTACCTGAAACAAACAAGGAAAAAATAAAATAATGATAGTGCAGGTATATTTACTGTAAAAATGTCAATTTTTAGTTTGTGACATTGCATATCTTACATTTGATAGTTCACGTTATCAACAAATTAAACAATTAATTGCTTTCTTATTTCATTGAATTTTTGTCTAATTCCGTATGTTATTTTTAGGAACGAAGATTATGAAAAAATGGAAAAATATCCGTGATAACTTCAACCGTAACAATAGAAGACATCAAAAATCTGGAAGCTCAGCAAAAATACCGAAGTATATTTACGCCGATGATCTGTCTTTTTTATCTGACACTGGTGCTCGGGATGACACACAGAGCACAATTATTGATAACGTCGAAGAAATGGATAAAAGCAGCGACTCTTCAGACAACGACATTGCAGATTTACCAACGAACAGGCAACGCAAAACACCTGAGTTAGTCAATAAAGACTCGATCAATACGGAGAATAGACAGGCATCATCCTCTTCTTGTCTACCTCCAGCTCGAGTAAGTTCAATCCCCAAAGGTGCAGCTAAAAGAAAAAGATTATTGGAAGAGTCAATGATTCGTTATATGACCACAAAGGAAACATTGACACCGGAAGTAATCAATGATGACCGATGTTTTTTTGATTCCCTATTGCCATTGGTCAAGGATTTTAACAATGATCAAAAAATGGAATTTCGAACATCAGTGATGAATTTGATACAAACCATTAGAAAAGGTGCGACCACTCAGCAAAATTTTGCAAAATCAAATAGTTCTAGATATCAGCAGCAGAGTTTTACCAATCAGAACATTTTACCTCCTCAACACAGTGGTTACATGGGACTATCGACATACCCAACTACGTCTCCCTCACCGTCATTGTCTTCTGCCTCAAGCAATGTATATGACGTGAACACTGATGGATTCAACCCCTTGTATAGTGAACTCTAATTTAAAAAAATTCTTAAAAAAATACAATATGTATAAAATTGATATGTTTGCAATTTTATATTAAGTGCAAATTTTTTTTGTATAACCTAATCTTTCAATTACAATAAATTCAGCACAAAACTAATTTTATTTTTAACCCAATTTTTTATAAATAACTTAATACTAAAAATAAAGTATGTTTATTACTTTACAGTATATACGCTTATTATAAATTGAAATGGTTAAAAATAAATTTATTTTGGATTAAAAACAGTTATAACAATATTAGTAATTTTTTCTACTGTAGATATTAATTTGGAATTTGTGATAATAATAGTTCGAAGTAATAATTTTTATTTACTACTGACAAATTTAAATAGGCCTATCTATTTAACGATGATTGATGGAAAGAATATTGGGTAAACTATAGAGTGAAATAAATTAACAAAACGTTAAACCATAAGCATAACATTATGGTATTATTAACTTACCTTAATGTAACTGCAATAATTTCTTGGTGTGTTATTGGCCGCCTCATAACAGTATTCTGCTTGTTGATTCTATCACTTAGTTTTATACAAAGTTCATCAAATGAACGGATGCTCATACGAAAATAATTGAAGAACTTAGTTTCATCTTCTCTTAGATCACAAATCATTACCATGAACGCACCTTTTAAGAGTCGTGCACTGTGAAAAGGATGCACCCAGAACTGACGTGATCTTTTGTAGTGCATAAAAATAAAATAATATGCAATGCAAACATTGCGTTTACGTTTCTTACTAAGCGTACTGACTATTGCCATCTCCTTCAGCCTACTGAAAGACTTGGTGGAAGTCGACGTACAAAAAGCCGCTGGCAGTCACGTGTGCACTGCTATTACAAGTGAACGTGGCGTCCATGGACGCCGACTGCACTGGACGCACGTCGCTCGTGTGCACCGGGCCTAACATCACAATCAGATTCAAAGTCCTTTATTTTGTTGGATTTTCATATTTGAAATAGGAAACCAATAATATTTCTATTGTTGATACATCTAATAAACAAAATGACAAGATAATTAACCTGAAGTACATGTTATAATGTTGATAAAATAAAGGAGTTGACAGACATTTTATAGCCTACACTTATGCAAATAGAACTTGCCATTTTATGATTTTTTTATTTACTTAGTCAGTGTCTAATGATTTCAGTTAGACGTGTATTGCCATAGTGCTGAATTGTAACTAATTAGCATAAACAAATGCCAGTTGTTTTAGAAATCTGGCAGCAAAAATTATCACTTTCAAACCTTGTAGGCCTGTGTTGAAATCTACAGATTGTTCATTGTCGTAACTGGTGGATAGTAAGTCACACCTCATTAAAGACAGCAAAACCCTGGACGGTCAATAAAGTTAGCTCAAGTTGCCGTAAGCTTAGTGTTATTATATTATGGCTCTCCAGAAAGTAAAATTAAACAAAGTGAAAACAATTTTTTGTATTATATACAACTGAAAGGTACTCTTTTAAGCTTTTTCAAGTCATCGTGGCACGAAAAATATGGTTTCCCATAATGTTCATATTTCATATCTTAAGAATATTTCCTTTGAAGATTTGTATAGACAAATAAAAGTCCTTTAAGGTAATTGGTTGCTAGTGAATTTATCTGGTGAATTTAAACCGGTAAATTGCTTCTTACAATAAAAATTGTTAAATAAAAATGTTTGATAGAAGTAGATAAAATCTGAAATAAGCTTTCAGTTGATTACTGCGATATATTACTTTTCTCATAGACTAGCTTCAGACTTTGTAAAGCATGCATTGTACTAAACCTAGTTGTGCATTGACATGGGTGCCTTGTATTATTGTTTTTTATTGTAGGCCTTCCTTTAATATTTTTGGGGAATGCTTTATTTACGTCTAACTAAATTAAAGTACTAACTTTTCAACTAAACACTGGTTGATTTTTGTTATATTCAAAAGCTAAAAATATGTCAATAAAAAATTTAAATTAAATAAACTATAGACCTAATTCATACATAAGAAAATGTAATTTGTAATGAAAAAAAGAAGAGTTAAAGAAATAATTTATCACTATTTTTAAGAGCTTAGAAAAATATGTTTTGTGAGGTATCTGTATTTTGGGAAGTATAGAACTGTTTTTACTTCTATGTTGTTATTTACTGCTTAATTGACAAGGTATGCATTGCAAATTTCACTTTGTGCACAGAAACTGAAACTTGATTTCTTTGTTAAGTATTTCAAATGTAAAAATAAAGGAAAAATAGCTGAGTATACTTTTCAATCTTGTATATTTTATGTGTTATTTTAATAACAATATAATTTAATATATGGTCTATTAATTGTAAGTATATACTTTTCAATTGTTAATAAAAAGCACTTACAAAAAAACTCTTAACTACTTAAGTGTGTTTCAGCTAAGTAAAGTTACTGCTTAACCATCAGTTTGGAGCTATATAATATGTGCTCCAAAATCTCATAAAAGTAAAAACTATGTTATTTTACAATCTTATTCATTATTCATTTCTAAGACACCGATAATGGTAATATGGGTGAATATGAGAAATGATAATTATAAATGATCGAGTGTAGTCATTGTTATTATTTGAGTTTGATTTAGCTCAGAAGGGACTAATTATTAATAGTCCAATAGCCAGGGCAATTGTGGGACCTACAGCTTTACGTGGAATCTGAACCATGTAGTGTTGGTCTGATTTTCAGCTCTGACAAGTCTGACACTCAGTTCTCTTCCCTACACAACATATGAATCTTGACTACCATCCAACATGGACACCCCAGACTTCTCCAGTAGTGTCCACTTTGATGGCAACCATTGAGCAGACTGTGGCTTCCTAACTATGGACGTACATGCTGAGTTCCTAACTATGGACGTACATGCTGAGTTCCTAACTATGGACGTACATGCTGAGTTCCTAACTATGGACGTACATGCTGAGTTCCTAACTATGGACGTACATGCTGAGTTCCTAACTATGGACGTACATGCTGAGTTCCTAACTATGGACGTACATGCTGAGTAATTAAAACCTCAGCAGTAACGATTTTATCTTTAAACTTATTTATTTTCAAGCCAATAACATTAGTCGTGTTTAGATACATGATAAGATTTTAGCTAACATAAGGGTCAGCTAGAGTAAGAAATTACTGTCCCGCAAAATACTTCTTTTCTTATGTTTTATGTAGGAAAATCACACAAATTAAAGTCCATTTGTCTACCATAGTCCCTCCCACCCTCTCCTACATGTACAGTAGTAATGACCCACCCATTCTTCCTTTAACATACGGGGTGTTGAGTGAGTCTCCCACCTACCCATTAACATAGCGATGATGACCCACCCTCCCAAACATGTAGTACATATTGACTCTCTTAACCTGTTGAGGAGTGCGGACGTCTTAAGACGTCCATATTTCCATACTGTTAGTGAGTGCAGCATTTACCATTAGAGTGACCCCAGGGAGTACTAAAAAAAATTCTAAAATTATTAATAAACTGTTATACTTTATTAAAAATAGTAATTTAAGATACAATATGGTAATATTTACAAATCAAAATGGTGGAAACTGTGATTATAATTAGCAAAATTAAAATTTTTCCATTGTGTGAAATTGTTCGAAACATGGGTAAATGCAAAGTGCAACTTCACATTTGGAGCACTCATAGGCCGTGTCTTTGCGCTGTGAAGCCCTCCGTGTAGTATGAGTGCATACAAAACACTTCCGTTGCTTTCTTTTGGCTCCACCCTCTCTCATTGGGAGTGGTCACATGAAATGGCGGCCAGACAGACGGAGCGCCTGTTTGTCACCACTCACCGGGCGTGCAAAATCATCACTTCGATCTAAATATCGCTTGTTAGAGTCCATTGTAATAAATAAGTCACTGATGAATAAAATTAACTAATTACTGTACAACACTGACAAACTTTTTAACATATTTACAATACAACACGGAAAAGAAAATATACAGGCCTATTTTACTGTACAACGCTAAAAATAACTAAATACAACTACTTTGTAACAAAATACAATAAACAAAATATCACACTGGCAAAATACCAAATGTAATTAGGCCTACTATAGATGAACGAAACGTAAATATAGCAGAACGCAATAAGGTTAGACACGAGGAGAAACAGATTTGGCGCGCAACGAAAATGCGAGGGAAACACTACAGCTGGCATTGAAGCGTCATCTATCAGCTGACTAAAGTACAGCTGTAGTCCCATTGGTGGCCAATAGGATGCGGGTATCATATGGAAGTTCATACACTTACATCGACATTTAATTATAGCTGAAATTTAAAATAAATATTAGGGACGTCTAAAGACGACCATACTCATTTGGGCACAGACGTCCAGACGTCCAGACGTCCGTACTCGTTTGGGATCATTTTGCTTCACTCGTTAACAGGTTAACCACCCATACAAGAATAGTGGTTATACCCACCTACCCAAACATGTAGGGAAGTGATGACTCCACCTCAACACATATTGTTGATGCCATCATAATATTCTAGATGAGCTCTTTGAGTTTTTTCACTGACTGATTGTTATATACAGTTTTGATAGTATACTGAAAGGCCTATAGACATTTTAGCTTGTTATAAAGCATGTATTGATGAATATTGTTTGAACGGAAAATTTTCTGTTAAAGGTGTGACTATCTGCAATCATGCCAGCATCAAGCGGAGATCCCATCAGTGCTGCTCTCACTCACTCTCTGGCTGCAAGTTCTAAGTTCTCCTCAGATGTTGAAAGTTTGGACTCTAAACTAATAGGATCTGCAAAGCGAGTTTTGCTGACAGAAATAAAATATGAACAAACAAGTAGCTACAATCACAATGTCTCAGAGTTGAAGAGTAAATATATAGTGTTAAAACCCTCGTCAAGTTCGGACTGTGGTGAAAAACTAAAAAATGGTTTATCAAAGGGAAAGGACACGTCAAATGATTCTAAAACTTGTGATCCGCCATCCCCCAATAGTTCAAAGGTGTGTAGTGGTATAAAACCTATGAGCCCTGGGCCTGGGATTAGTGGATACAAGTCGGATGCTGTACTACCATCACCTAAAAAAATACTATTCCCACCGGAGAAAATTCAGCTTGGTTGGCAGTCCAAGGCAGTTCCTATTGGTTCTGGAATGGTGAACTTAGGTAACACCTGTTACCTAAATTCAACGCTACAGGTAAACTTGGTGAAATTTTATTTTTCAAGCATTTAATAAGTTTAAAGTGTTGAGAATTTATGTTATGTTTAACGTGTGTGGAGAGACATTTTATAAATGGTTTCATAATAAAACCAGTAATAACGTATTTAAAAGGTTTCAATTAGATTGATTTAAAAATCTTGAAGTGTTACTTTCAAACTGTACTAAACATGAGTAGTTAAAATTATTTCTGTACTTAAAAAATACAATTTATGTACAAAGTACAAAATAGGTACTTCCACTTAGACTCATCGCTTTTACAGTACATGTCCTCTACGAATTGTCCCTTATTTACAATCCTACTTTTTAATAATCACCAGATTTTTGGTATTAAGTTAATGCATGACAATTTACTACCAAACTGTATAGTATTAGTTTTATGGCAGATGTACCGAAACCTAACCACGCCAGATTGACACCATAAATGAGAATCGTATTGTCTTAAAATATTACTGCATTTGGATCTTTTGATAAATTTGTTTAAACGGCTGGTACCAAAGCCACTACGGAGAATTTTGGTTGTTTCTTGTTATTCTTCAGCTGCAATACGAATATGAGAAAACAGGATTTGAGTCACAAAATTAAATATATTAATATATTCATCTCTGTTTAGCTGAAAAACAAATACAAAATATTTTATAAAATCCTCGTAGTAAAGGAGATAGTTTGCTAGTATACGGTTGGTGTTTCTAATAAACAGTATTTGAATAATAAGCAAGCAGCCAATAGTATTTTACATGCATGTAAAATTGAATTTTATTTTGGTAATGAAATATTACCAAAAACTATGAACCTACTGATGCATGTGTATGTGAACATTTTATTGATTATGTAAAGGGTGTTTTGTTGTGTTTTAGGCATTATTCCATGTACCTTCCTTCGTTAACTGGCTACTTAATGACAAAGCACATAAGGATAAATGTGAAACCATGAGTAAGTTTATTTAGTTTTTAAATGTTACATCTACCATCTTGCAGCATGAGTTTTTTTTATATAATTAGGGAAGAATATATTAAGCATAACCATGAACATATTTTATAATAAGGAAAAAACTACACTGTTATGGCATCCCCTTCATAAAACAAAACATTTAGAAAAAATACATTCTAAGCTTGTACATTATATGGAGAGTAAGCTTGAGTTGATGACATGAAAATCAGAAATTGTTTTGAAGACATCTATATCCCAAACTTTTAAATAACCAGAAAATATCAAAAGCAAAGAAAAAATCAACAAAACAATCTGAACTTATAAGGAAATTAAAGAAGATTAGACATTAGAAATTTGTTATTAACACAATATCCTTATTATTTTGAGTTTAAGATAATATCCAAAGCTACATCACAGGTGACTATCAACAGTTGTGAGTGAAGAAATGGGCTAATTATAATAGTTCCATGGTTGCTTATTGGGTAAAATGTCTTTGTTAACTTCAGTAGAAGCCCTATTTTCCATCAGGGGTCGGGACCGCGGCTGTGACGGATTGGAGAATAGATGGATTATAGAGAATTCACCCAAACACACTTATATCGCTGGAAACTTATTATTAGTGCTTATGCACGTTAAATTTAAATGCTGTATAGTACATATTTGTTAACAAAATGAGAATGAAAAGGTTAGAAAAAAGACATTTTCAGAATGTATATACTGCAGGTCACAACTAACCTTTTATTACAGTAGGCCTAGTTTTAATGTAAAATATAAGCTTGTACATTATGTAATAAGCAGAAAAATTAATTATCAACATTATTAAAATTAAACTGCAGTACATAGTAACATATTAAAGCCTAGTTTCCACGGCTTGTGTTTTCGCAACACAAGCCCGATGTCGGTACACGGGTAGTGTGTTGCCGCGACTCGTCTGTGTATCATCAGACAGGACCGTTCCAACGGCTCGTGACCTGTGTAGGCATCGCGGCTTAAAAATTCATCTTCAACAACATGTCTTTGTACCTGTTCAGGCTGCCCCGGACGGCCTGTCCGTACGTCAGGCGAGCTGTTCCAGCGACATGTTATCTTTTAGACGGCAGATGAGGCCTTACGGATGGCAGGCCTTTGGAAGTTGGAACTAGGCTTATGTGGGCTAGACGGCTGGAGGGGAAATTGTCGTCTTCTAGACAGATGAGTCATACGGCAACTGTCATATCGTGGCGCGACGAACCCAGACACTGACGGATAACAGAACCTGGCGGAAAATCGGGTTTTCACTGTATTAATTAAAATTATTGGCCTGAAATGAACTAAAATGTGTTGATGTAATCTTAAATTTTGTACAAACTTAAATATTAACATTTTTTAAACTTATTTCAATTAATTTTTTTTAAACATACGTGTTTTCAATTTTGTTAATGTAATACTCTAAAAACCAGTATCTGCCTGAATTGTATGAAACTTTCTCTGATGATTTGATTCTGAAATTAACAAGAAATGAGATTAAAAACTCCACTATTTAAGTCAAATGTAAAGACGTATGTCAACGAGTGTAAAGATTTATTTCAAACAGTATAAAATATTATCTCAAGGACTATATCAACCAAAATGAAGGATTTTGTAAAACGGAGTAAAATTTATTTTCAGCTAGGCTCATGTATTGTGTTAAATTTAGTTGATATGTTAGCTCACCATCATTAGTTCACGTTTCTGTTTTCATAGGTCTTCCTACACCGCTTCCTCTATTTTTGTCTATCACTCCAGGCCTCTACTCTATCACTTGCCTTTTCTGCACTCCTCTAGTCTCCACATCCTTCCACACTGGCCCTTTCACCCTCCTCTCAGTCTTACTCCTGGTTTTCTTCCTATTTCCTCTCCAGGGCTATCGTCGGCAATCTATTATTTTCCACATTCTATTCATATGCCGCGACCACTTTATCCTTCTTTCAATTGTCTCTTGAAGCGGTATTACTTTCAATATTTCGCTGGTTGTTTAGAAACTTATTCTTTCTCTTCTTTTAATCTCTATTCCTCTTAAACATCTTATTTCTGCTGCCTGTAATCTGCTTAAGTCACCTTTTGTCCATATCCACTTTCCACTCCATATAAGATTGGTTGATAATACAGTGTGTGCTACAATATCTTTGTTTCCTTTTCAATTCCATAATGTTTTCTTCGATTATGAATCTTATAAAAAAGAAGAAATGTTAGCTCATATATGTAAATGCGACTCAAGCTTCAATGTTATTTCAAAACATGTCACTTCATGTGAAGGCTTATATGTATTGTTTGTATTTTACAGATGGTTTAACTCACACAGAATGTTTGATTTGTGCAATGTTGAAAACTTTGAAGAATTCAATGGAAAACAGTGCTTCGCCCAATAACCCTATAAGGCCACATCTTATCTACAATAAGTTGAAACGTAAGTTTCAAGTTATACTTTGTATACTATACTTGTTCTAAAACATTAGCTTACCATGCAATCTACATACTCGCTAATTTTGATAATGAAACCCAACACCTGCATTAATAAAATATAATTAATTTGTTTTGTTTGGGGGTTTAATAATAAGGAAAATATAATTTTTTTTTTTGTTAATTATTAAGATAGGAAATGTAAGACGTCAGCAAACTTATCCGAGAAGACAAATCCAATCAGACTGACCAAGGATTCGACTCTATCTCCTTGGAAGGAGATGCCAATGGGACTGAAATTTTTGTTATGTGACGTGCTCGTATTTGTTATCACGTTTTTCGTGTCAAAATAGACTTGTCTTCTCAAGCAAGTTTACTGATGCCTTACCTCTCCTATTATACTCATAGATTATGAAAATAATTAATCCCTTGTCTTCTGCCCTATTTAGTTTAATACCTTATTTAGACGTGCATAGCCCTACATGTTTTACTGACAGGTCTAGTCCTAAGTTTAAGATAAACAAAGCCAGTTTATTTCTTCATATTGTGTTTAATATTATAGATAATACTATAATTACTTTATTAATTTCTGAAATGAAATAGATTTTTCAAATGTAGCTAATCAAGTTTGAAGGTTTTTTTTATTTACAAAGAAAGCAGTATTATTTACAATTGAATAATGTAAATAAAATCAGAATCCATTACCATCATAGTAGTAAGTATTTTTCAAGTGGTTGGATTTAAAAAATACATGTATGTTCTGTGGGAAAATTGTAGTGACTACTTATTTGTCATTAATGTTTATCAAATGGGTACTCAACTGCCAAAAGGTTAATAACTTACAAACATTCTATAACCTACTTGCAAATTAGTTTATTGTTCCAAATTGGTTTGATGTTCAGCCTAAAGCAAAGGTATAACCATTGATTTTACTACATATAGAAGATGGTTCCATCCAATGCTACATTTTGAGGCACGGAATATAGGAGCAACCGTGCTGCTAACTGTTGTCAATCGAGTTAAAGAAGGTAAAATTGCCTCAAGTTTCGGCTGTTTAGAGCGCAACTTGTAAGCAGTAAGGGAAACTAATTAATCCTCTCATTCCCCCATTTTCTTTCTCTCGAGTCGCTCGTCCGGAAGTACATCCTGTTCTCCACCCTGGCTGCCCAAATTGTCTACTGTCGCTACGCTGGTATTCCTTGATATTGTTCCTTGTGGTTTGTTGTGCGTGCGAAGGCATCGCAACCTTTTAGTTAGGGCAGGGATTACTCACCACATGGCCCTCGGGTCGCATGCAGCTCCTAACACTATTTTTGCGGTCCTGAAATTATAATTCCTTTTTTTTTTTTTAGAACTGCAATGATTTATTAAAGTGCAGATAAGTAAAATCAGTTGGATGTTATTTCCAATTAATTATTTTAAATAGTGTAGTATTATACAACATCGTTGGTTTACTGGATATATACAGTACTAGGTTTTTTATCGATAATGTGTGTATATAGGTGTATATAAAAACTGTATGCATAAGTATGTACCTGTGGCCCTTTGATTATTTTGAGGAAAGTAATAATGTTCATCATGGAATCCTAGTGAAGAACTCTGATGGAAGAATAATGTGTAGTAAATGTCAATCTGCAGAAAATGAAATGCTCTATTTAACAAAACAAAATTATTTTACAAAAAAATACCTTAGTGGTTAGCACTTTTGCTTCATATGATAATGCAAGTGTACGAGTGCCAATGACTTACCAAAGCTATGGTATTTTTGTTCTTCAACTATCAGCTTAGATGATGTGCTGAAATGCATATGTTCTACCAAATGTATGAAAATAAGAAAATAGCGGACAATTTAGTTAAAAAATGTGCATACTTTGTAGCCGCAAACAACTTCGCGGACAAGGTGAAAATGGCGAACTGTCCGTGGTAAACGCGGACGTCTGGTAAGCATAACTAGCCTAAGCTTATTCAACAATGGTAGACACCCATGATCAAATTGGTTAGTAAACCATGATCAGCTTGGGCAGCAATCGTAATCAACCTGAGTAGCCAACATTCAACAAAACATGGGTAGCCAAGCTGATACAAAAAACATAAACATTATACAAAAGATTGACAAATTTGGTTTTTGATGATTATTAGTGTGTCTTAGAACTTAGGCTTAAGCGGCCGGTGCCATAACTAGAATCTACATTTTCCGGTGACAACCGCGTCAAGGTACTATCTACAATATTTACAAGATGACCAGACGTTTCGCCCATACTATGATGTGGCATCCTCAGTGGTATCTCTTGAGTCTGAACAGGAAATCCTTCTGTAAATACTTGCTCGAAAATACTCGATACTCGAAAAAATGCCAACTACTCGACGAACTAAAAATTCACTACTCGCACACCCCTAATTATAACGGTAGCAGTTTATCATAATTTGGTTGCAAAGGATAATTTATCCAAGCATCAAAAAACGAGAACCTCATTTTAATTCATTAAAATGTTCTAACAGTAAGGAATTTTTTATATATTGATTAGAGAAATAGGGCTATGCGCAGCGTGGGGCCTTAAAACAGTTTGGGGGCCTCACCACAACTCTCCCATATGGATGGAGTATCTCTATATAGTAAATTCAATGGTATAACTTTCACATATCTTGTTTGCAGAAGCTCTCTCTTGCTTTAGTTCAATTTTAAGGCATTCACGGCTTGAAAGAGCACCCCACAGAGTTAACCCTTCAGTTGTCCCACTAAAAAAATCATGATATAACAAAATTTTTAGTTGTTTTGCTGAGTTTTATATAAAAATTCACAAAATTTATGAAAAATTACTTTACAGTCGGTAACATGTAATTTTCTTAAAATAAATTTAATGTGCTATCAAAAGATGATGTACGTTACATACCTGCAATTCATAATACACCCAAATTGAGAATTTTAAAAATATTTTTTCTGTTCTGTTTATGAGCATACATGTAGAAAACACTTTTATAAGTTATACATTTTGTTTGAAATTTAGTAAGCCAAGAGAAAATATATACATGAACTCAGATCATCACACATATTGAGGGAACTAATAACCTCAACACACTATGAAGAAATGCAAGTCACCACAGCAAAATGGCAGTCACTATTTTTTTCTCATGCATTCCTGAAATTGTAGTTTAGTTTAGTATGCTTTTTTGACCAAATTGATCGATCATACATGGTTGTAACATAAATGAGCTTGAGAAACATCTGCAAATAAAAAAAATAAAAAATCACCAGAAAAAGTTTTTTTCCTAATTCAGGTGAAAATAACTTACAGGATTAACGAATGCCCCTAATCTGCTGCTTGTAAATTTTAGTAATGTAGAACAAAATTCTTTAAAAATTCTTTAAAAAAAACAAAAAAAAATATGTTCTTTAAAAATTCTGACAATATAAATAATTAACTAAATAACCATTGCTAGAGTAAGAACTAAAAATTTAACTACATTATGAAATCTAAAACAAATGCTTATATTTTCCAGTTATTTGCAAGAGGCTAATGCATGGACATCAAGAAGATGCTCACGAGTTCTTGAGGTACCTCATTGAAAGCATGGATCGGTCCTACCTCCGTATTATGCAAGCAAATAAGTGAGTTTGATGAATAAAATAGAAAAAAACTTTTTGCAATACATTGAGGTTGCGCTAGTCTGACCCCCTGAGTAATTCCACGGCCTACCTGGCTCTGCTTACATGTCCAGACAAGTCATAAAAACTTAAGTTCCTTTGTTTAGTAGAAAGCTTAAGTCTACATGTTGTCAGATAAGCACACGTGACTTCTGAGTTTGAAACTTGCGATACGACATTAATAAGTTTTATATAAGTGTGTACTCGATTTTTTTTTCATATATACTAAAGAGTTACATATTCCATTTATTTTTTAAGCATAGGTAAAACTGTGTGTTATTTTTATGTTGTTGTTCATAACCTTTGAATTAAATTTTTGTAACATAACGGATACAATTATGATTCTGTTAAAAGTATTTCTCATCTTGATGAGAGTTGGAACCCGTTCTTTTTAGTAATCCGATTACCTTAAACAAATAGTCGGATTATTGCAACCTCACTGCATATAAAATAAGACAACTAGGTGGGGTCACATGATGTTTATTAATTTTTCATGGCACATTTAATGAGTTTACATGAATTATTGTTAGAAAAACTATATCTTTCAGATTGTATTTTTGTTACAAAATGTATGGATATAATAGTGTGCATGGCAATAAGTAATTTGGTTGTTAGTTGATGGTATAGGCAATAAGTAATTTGGTTGTTAGTTGATGGTATATCCAGTGTCCAGATAGTTGATGGTATATGCAGTGTTCAGATAGTTTATGGTATATGCAGTGTTCAGATAGTTTATGTTATATGCAGTGTTAATTTACCCTATTTGTGACGAATTCATCATCACTGCAAAAAGACATCTGAGCACTAACTTTATGTTGGGTTAACAGCGTTGAATTGTTTTAGTTTTTAACTAGAATCTACTGTATATTCTCCATTGACAACCACGTCAAGGTGCTATCTACATTATATACAAAATAACCAGATGTTTTGCCCATGCTGTGATGTGGCATGCTGAGTGGTGTCTCTGAGACTGAGGATGCCACAACACATATTATTTACGAAATCTTGTGTCTTGTAAGACATATGCTTTTATACAAAAATGTGTCATACCCATGATTATATTAACATACTAATAGATATCTCGTGCAATAGGAATATTTGTGCCAGTAATTTGGCAAGTTAGAGAGGTATGCTACCACAGCTAGTGTTTAAACTACATTACATTTACATTGGACTAAACTAGTGCTTCACAATTGGTAACAAAAACAGCTGTTAATTTGAGACACAAAATTTAGCATTGGAGATGTTTATTTCTGTGCTTATGTAAAATCAATAGTTATACTCACTTAATTATATCATCATATGTTCAGTTACTGTATAGTATTCAGATAAAAACTTTTTATACAGTATTATTGTAGAGATTTTTAAAGGATGTACTGTAACGAAATCCTTTAAAAGAATAGGAACATGTTTTCACTCCTCCATAGTGAAATTAATACTGTCAATTAGAGGTGTGCGAGTACTTGAAACTTTGAGTATTTGATCGAGTATTTTATTACTCGAATTTTGCTTGAAGCTTCTGAAACTACTCGAAGTTTGATCAAGTATTTCACGAAATATCAGATTTACATCTTAAATTAGTTTTAAGATTAAACAGTTTTATAAGTTATGAGTAAAATGGTGCGCTTTCTTGTGTTTTATTTTACCTTAATCATACGTTATCAGTTTGGTACACGTAATTATGAACTAAACAATACGCCTAAGAATAGGTAGTACACGATGCCAGTCAAATGAATTAGTCAACGTAGTGAATGAGTTCGTTCATTATGATTTGAACTAGTTTAATTCAAAGTGATGAACAGAGCTGGGAAGGTAGCGATCACGACAAATAGTTACCGTATTAACGATCATACATGTTGGTTGTCCGAGCCTACTAGTCACTTATAACCTAAAATAGCGTGAATAAAACAGAAGTGCTGGTTAGTATCTTTATGACCCAAGAAAGGGGACGAGAGATTCAGTTCAAGATACTCAAAAAGACCTGTTACCGATACAAATCTAATGGTCTGTACGCCATGGAAATTATGCATATTTTCGTTCATATCAATAATACTGCTCAATCAAAAGGGTCCCGAGAACGGATCACTTTACATCCCAGGAATCAAACTTCCCCTAGGCGAAAGTCCATCTCGCTTTTGGTATACGTACATGCAAGGTACCGTTCAGCTCCTTTTCGGAACTGAAATTATCCTATATTTCTTGCAAGTTGATTAAGGTCTATTTTGTTTTTTAATCTGAGCAGGGAATCGTCCAATGGTTGATGTAAGAAAATACCGTATCGTATCATATAAAATAGATATCGTATCAATAATGTTCTAGCAGTGTGTGACATTGCTTTATTATTGATTGATTTATTTTCCGTCAAATAAAAAATAGATATATATATATATCCATAGCGAACGTCTATTAATTATTATTCCGTAAACACTTAAGATCGCCAAAACTGTGTGTAACATTTGCGCATATGATATTTTTTCCTGTCAAATTGTTGAACGGTTTTCTGAATAGGTTAGACAATAACACAGTTGGAGTGTAAAAGGTGGTAAAGTACGATAATTTTGATTCGTAAACTTGCTTAACTGGTTCCCTGTTCACATTGATGTCGATATCGATGTAAACTGTTGTAAAATAATCAACCCAAGTGAGGGAGAAACATGTCATAAGACTTTTCTAAACGAAATATGACGAATTTAGAAACTCGGAAAATAATTTTTATTGAACCGATACCATATCATACGTCTCGTTTTTTATTTATAATTTAGCTGCCCACAATCTTCACTGTGACACTAGTTGGCACTTAGCTGATATTTCAGACTGCATCTCGTCGCCAATATCGGCTAGACCTATTATATTAGCTGACTACGTCTATGGTTTTCATTCGATTACACCAGGTTTTCATGAATTTCTCATTATGAAATAATTATTTATCTTTTGTTCAGTGTATCCTCATGTATCAAAGTAGTTTCTAGTCGCACATATTTTATTACCGATCATAATTTATAAACTAATTCATCCTAAGTGACTTTAAAATTTATTTTTAGTAAACCTGCTTAGTTATTATTATCTGATTGATAATAATAACTAAGCAATTGATTTGATTATTGATAACTAAGCAATAATAATAACTAAGCAATTCAATTGATTATTGAACTACATTCTTTGTCATCCAGATTTTCAAATTTGATTTTATAATTCACAGCTTATTTCCGGTTAGTTGTAACCTTGCTATTACTGAATTAAATACCTACAGAATACAGATCCACTTTTCTTGGCGTGTACACAATCAATTTTTTGTTGAGAGGAGGCAATTCTGAAAGCAAATGACTGCATTTGATGATGACGCATGAATTTTAGTATTAGTTTGGTTGAATGCAGCTTTTGCCATCAAGCTTCGCTACGTTTTCATGGTACACTTTGAACTGAACCACCAGATAAACATATCGGCCGGCTGTGAAACAGTATAATTGGCTTGTATAGAAAATCTGATCTGTGATATGAGTGAACAGATTAAATCTTTATAATCCACGTTGTTTCAATTAATAATATACTTTCTTAGTTTCTTACATTATGTTAGCTGTGAAAAAAGGTTAAACAAAACAATACCACATAAAAAATTGGAAGGCAGGAAGTTAAAAGTTGTATTTATCAAATGTTACAGTTACAAACAAATCAAAATTATTGTGTTTAGTTTAGATTTATATAATTACGAATCTGGCAAAACTTAACATAGGCTTAGGATGGTGTCTGCCTTTGTCAGTTGTCTTGGGTGAACAGGAAATCCTTCTGTAAATACTCGCTCGAAAATACTCTATACTCGAAAAAAATGCCAACTACTCCACTCGAACTCAAAAATCACTACTCACACACCTCTACTGTCCATGAGTGTGTAACTGTTTGACAGTATGTATTTATATAACTCTTCCAATTCCCCATATGAGAAGGTGGGTTTTTAAAGAACAAATACACAACGTTCTAAATTATTACATACATTTTAACCAATATTGATTAACTAATATTTTACTATTTAATTACTCGATTTTTCACATTTTCTAATTTTATTTTAGAAATTGCTTTTGGTTTTTAAATGACAGAGTTCTGATTAATGACTGTTAAAATTAATTATATTGTATAAATGTGTCTACAAAACAACTTTTGTAACCATAGACCTGGCCGTGCACTACTAACCTAAACAAATGAACGCAGTCCGATAAGTCATTCTTGCGTCGAGTAACATAATTTGAGCTAATGTTTGTGAGACGCACTTTACAATGGTTCTCTTCTTTGCCTATTGCCGCTTCTGGAGCCAGAGTCAACAATTCTAAAAATGAACTATACTGGGATAAAATAACTCCCAGAAATAATGCTCTGGGAAAATCTTAGGTATTTTAAGATATTCTGCTATCGTATACTGTTAATAAAGTTACCTATTTAAATAACTTTACAGCCCCAAAATCCATGTATTTCATTATTTTTAATTAGCAATAGTTTTGAACATAATCATGTTTTCAGCTTGGATAGCTACAGCAAGGAGACAACACCTCTGAGCCAGATATTTGGAGGTTACCTCAGAACTGAAGGTAATAACAATTTTAAATAGCTCACTGCATGTTTTGAGCATTAAATGTATATTTTAGATTACAGTATAACTAAACAATTTATTTTTATTTTCAACACAAAACATGCACAATTATATGCAAGGATTCATGTGAGCATCGCTTGGAATGATGGTTTTTGTCCAGCTTGGATTTGAGCACCTGATTAGTACCACTTTAAAAATGGTGTCATTTCGTACGCTATTGGTACTGCTTTGTTTATTAGCAAGGAAGGTTTAATGCTTTGGTCCAAAATATTCTATTTTTCATCCTTGATCTATCAATTCTATAGGCATATTAGTGTGGAATTAATCTAAATATATAATTATTTCTACACCAAATAAAATTTAAATCTGAATAATTATGGAATCGAATATAACCAGCTTTGCTAATAGCTGCTATGAATTAATATTTGTGTTCTTATTTTTTTTATCTGTTAGTATACAATAATTTCACATATATACTGGCTTGAATTTCTTTTAGTATAAATAAATATATGTTTTTTAGTATAAACATGATATAGTAATTGTCACTGTTTGACTGAAATTAAGAGACTGTTATTATAACCCTGGTACTAAATTATATTCAATACATAATACTATTCCAGTGAGGTGTCTGGAGTGTCGGCACATCTCACTGACCTTCCAGCACTTCCAGGATCTTCTGTTAGACATCCGGCAGTCATCAACTCTAGATGAGGCGCTGGAAGCATACTTTAGCCGTGAGAGGTTGGGCGATGGAGAGGAAGCTTACAAATGTGATAAATGTCACCGCAGGGTCGCTGCTACCAAACAGTTTGCCGTCGAGAAACCGCCTAATGTACTTTGTATACAGCTCAAGAGGTTAGTATTAGGACTGCTTTCACTGAAACTAAGGAATCGCACCTTGCCATTTAGATTGATCATGGCATACTTGAAAGATAAGTTTTACACAAAAATAAACAGTGTTAGCCATTCAAGTGCTGAAAGTGCTTAGAAATGTGAAGATTAATTTGTTGAGACTTTTCAGGTTTTATGGTGTTGAATTTTATAGTTTTTGTAATAGAGTATTATTTTAGGTAAGAAATACAGAACAAGTGAGTGTCACACCACACAACAAAAATTTATTACAAGATGAGTACAAAAGGGTACATATTATTATGATCACATTTACCATCCACAACCATAGGAATGAATTAGTCTTTTTGTGCTCGTTTTGAAATAAGTTTGTGACATTCACTTTTTATCTGTTTTGTACATTTACATCTCATATGATGTGAAATTTTTCACCTGGGATTGTCCAGTTATTTTCACTGCTGTTTCACCTGTTTTATGAAATCGTAGATCTTAAAATATATTTTGCTTTAAAGATTAATTTTATTGCTGCTGATTCTTAGTGTATATTTTTCCTATGCATTTTCCAGTGCATTCACTAGTGATAGGTTATATTCATAGGATTAATTGATTTATAATTACATTAAATTATATATAAAAAAACTAAAAACCAAATCATTGTGGTTTTTCTCCTACGATCATAAGTTGTGCTCAATCGTCTGACCATACATAAAATGGCCATAAATTCGCCATCTAAAAAATAAATGTCTATCTCACTTCAAAAAAATGTTTATTTTGTGAAAAAATGTACAGATCAATATACAAAATTCAAACTTTAAAAAAAAGAACATAAATGTCATTATTTATGTACTGTTAGCTAACCATTAACCATTTATATTAATTCTAAAAGCTACACATGACAGCACTGTATATTTAAAATAGATTTCGAGGTTTAACTGTGCTGTAAGCTCTTGCCCATTTCATACACAAAAAATCTAGCAGAAAAAATGGGAAGGTGAAAAATGCAGAGGTTTTTTCATTATTAAAAAAGAAAAAAGAAACTCTGTAAAACAAATCTATGACGCTATTATGTGGTTGTTGAACTGTCAAAATAAAGAGTTTCTTTCCTTCTTTCTTTACAAAAGCATTAATTTAAAATTAAATTTAATAGATATCTCCGTGATCCTTTATTGTTTTACTTGAGCTTAAATGAAACAATATATCTGCACAATCATGTCTACCTAAACGTAAAAAAAGAATGATTAAAATAAAATTAACAGAACTACGTAAGAACGTGAAAAACATTTTGAGTTTGATACGAGATAATTGTATAGCATTTTAATTTTGACAATTTAATCAATACTATTACAAAATTGAGACTAATTATCTAGAATCACTTACCTTAGTCCCATTCAGTCAGTAGAAGCTAGCATTCCCCAGGTATTGGTGCTATCCCCAACAAAATGTAAAATGACATACAAACGTTTTACATATGTAATAAAAAACCAAATTTCTCCTATTTTAACTCTACAAACACTTATTTCCATGACATGAAACCAACAATAACATGGTAATATTATTACAACAGTATGATAAAAACCAAACAAGCAATAGCCTCCAAATGTAAACAAACGACCTCGTTATTCAATTCAAACAGCTGATAAATAAACATTTCTTTGGCAGCCAAAGGGAGTCGCTCACAGCGATACTTGCATTTGCCAGTGTGGTGGGTCAGTGGCTAAGGCTTCAAACTGCGAAGAGCAAGGTCTAAGGTTTGAATCGTCATTGAGCCAACGGGCAGTACTTCACTCATTGAATAAAGTTTACTCACAGGCCTGCAGGCCTACATTGTGCTGTCGCTGCCAGCAATGCTGTTGCACTAAAAGGGTTAAATTGACAAATAACTTTATATTGCACTAAAT
Source organism: Stictocephala bisonia (assembly GCA_035578905.1). Taxonomy (NCBI): domain Eukaryota; kingdom Metazoa; phylum Arthropoda; class Insecta; order Hemiptera; family Membracidae; genus Stictocephala; species Stictocephala bisonia. The sequence goes on from JAQJVL010004131.1 coordinate 39,559, forward strand.
GTTAAAAGCTAATATGATTTGTATTTGTGTTGAACAGGTTTGGTATAATGGGAGGCAAAAATAGTAAACACATACAAGTACAGCAGAACTTGGATCTGACAAGGTTTTGGGTTCACCGAAACTTGCAGCCAGGCTGTAGGTTTAACTACCGCCTTGTGTCACTAGTGTCGCACATCGGACCATCATCTAATTGTGGTCATTACACTGCTATTGGACTCACCAGCTCCGGACAGTTCTACCTCTTTGATGACAGTATGGTGAGTACAAACTGGCATCCTTTATCTAAGCAATAGTTTCTTCATTCACTGTCTAGATGGTTGTAGAAATTTACATGCCTTCTATCAATTTGTAGGTGCATGTAAATATAAGGTATTTTTTATATGCATCAATATGTAAGATGAACAAAATAATGTAACAATTCCTATAAAAATAAAGGTTTGGTATAGAGATTCTTATAAATATAGTGCTTTGTTATCTGCCTGTCCATCTTTATGTGATTTGTCCATAATTTAACATATTTTACCATCCTCTTAATGTATCAAAATCATACTAAATACCTGTATGACTATTATTATGACTCATTTGGATATTGAATATTAGTGTCTACTTCCTAACGTTTCAAAATGGAGTCACTTCAAAATTTTCACTGTAAATTGATAAAAAATGTTTAAAGTTAAAGAAACGATTGTAGCAACAGTACAAGTAAACGTCACACAACACAAATTTATTACAATATAAGCACAAAATGCACAAATATATTTGTAGCAAGTAAAGAATTAGTAAAGTGTAATTGCAAATCTAACAAGACGTTTTTTAACATGCTCTAGTGTTTATAAATTTTGTTGTTCTATGAGTCACGAGGCACCAGTCCTTGAGACAGTTCCAATAAATGTGCGTTGTGAATGCTGTCATTGTGGGTTATTGTAGTTTACTAATGCAACCACATGGTGGGGAGGGCAGTTATTGGTGCCACTAGCATGACCATAAAATACCTCCCCCCCCCTCCCCGTTTCAGTACAAGCCACATGGCTCTTCTCACTACATATTAAATCCATCAGTCTGATGAATATATCTAAACTGCACTGGTATTTATTCCATTTATATTGAAAAATTCACAGAATGATGTGAATTTAATTGAAGATATTGATAAGCTACTCTGCAATATAAGCACCTAAAATTGAATTAATCAGAGATGACACGGGCTAATGAATGACATTTATTGCAAACAGGTGAGGCCTGTTTCCAGCCAGTCCGTCAGTGGGAACAACACGTACATCATCATGTACGAACTGTGTTCTCCAAACCCTTCCTTAACCGGTAAGTCCAATACCAATAGTTTCTACTTAAATATGCCATGATTACTTTAAGATTTATTTTCATTTCTTTGACGTGTAGTAGTAAACTTTTGAGATGTAATTTGAGAAGGCTCTTGTTTAGTTATAAATAATTGCATTATGGATAGTTGAAATCATTTTGTTCATTGTAACTCATGTTTTTGTGTTATTTTGATTACAGTTGTATGTACATACATAAAACCATAAGGCTTTTTTATATACAAAATTATTTTTGATAATGTTCTGACATATTGTTACTCTTTGTTGGTTCTTATTGATCTGCTGTAGAGCCAGGTCATTCCAGTGGATGGTCAATGAACTAAAATAATTTTCAAAGTCACTAGGTGTATGCTCGTCCACCACCCACTAGATTTAGAATGACTTGACACAGCAATGAGTCAAACAGGATATTTTGGACAAATTTATGTATTTATTGATTACATCATAACTCTAGCACAAATGAAATTATACTGAAGAGGTATCTGGAACTGCCATTAGCCAAGTACTGTTATATAACTAAAGTGTAAGACATTAAATTCATTAAAACTCTATAAATAATTATGATCTACTGCTGTACCTTGATAATTGGAATCTATGGGTCAGAGAACAAATTTGATAAATCAAGTAACTTGGAATACAAAGTACAGTTTACCAGGATTGTCGTCAGCACATGTCTTAGAAGTTGCTGTAAATAATGTGTACTTTAGTCTTGAATACAACATGTTCGTATTATAAAAAAAAAAAATAATTTAATTACAATTTTAAATAAATAATCTTAAGTATTGAACATGAGTGGGGGTGGGGTGCAGATTTCAACTTGAATATTTGTACTCTATATATTCAATTTAAAGGTTAATCTATTATACAAATTTTCTTGTGTTAAGTTGAGTTGCTCATTTTAAATCAGTCAGGATTAAATTTTGTTCTTGGTCTATTAATATATATGAAATCAAACAATATTATACATCAAAGAATTTCAAGATGCAACTATTATAGATGAATTAGACAACCTATGGTATATGTACGTATTGTAGGCAAAGAAAAATATCTTTTGAGACCTCTAAAATGTCTTAAAACTGAGATAAGAATATTCTTACAAGATTTATATTGTGAAAAAAGATGAATTATCAATATAAAAAAATAAAATAAAGTGTTTTAATAAATAACAACAACATAATGTTGAAATTAACACATTACTTACATGTGTATGAATTTAGTGTCTGACCGCAATGAATTTACTCACTCCTTTAATATGTGGAATACAGTAGAGCCCCACATATTCGACTTGGGCTGTAATGACGTCGGACAACATAAAATGTGGTATAATATTTCTGTGACTTGAAATGTAAAAACATTTAAATTAGGGAGTGTTAGTTAAAAAAAATAGCATCAAATTTATCTTCCATAGACACTACAACTCTTTTATGTTTGGAAGCCATTTCACTAGGCCTAAGTTCAATAAAACTACAGCCATGTATAGCGAAGTAAACAAACACAACTTAAACTACGTTACTGTACAATCACAAATAACAATTTTGTTTTTAAATCTTACTTGGCGAATACAGGAATGTGATAAATATGCCTTACACAGGAAAGTAACTTAGAAATTCTTTACTACAACTGACTAATACCTATTACTGATCAGATAACTAATAAATAAAAATTCCGCACCCTCAAAAGTTATGTCTGCTCACATGATACAGTCTTCGGCTAAACGTTAAGTCTAGTACAATAAGCTTCAAAAGAGTTCACTGTTAGGGAAAACCCCTCACCAGGTACATAGAGTTTTCTTCATTATGGAACAGAAATATTATTGTCAGACAATTATTACAGTATTGTTTTTAGAACAAGCACGTCAGTTAAAACGGAATGCCAGATAACTATGTCAGATAAAGAGGCTCTTCTGTAGTTACATAAAATGAAATTGTGCTAAAAAGATAGTATAATACGAGATGCGGCTAGAAAAAAACCGGACTAGTACTGGTGAAACAATAAAACGAATGCAATAAGGCTGAAAGTCGCGTGGCCTGTCACGTGACTCTCGCTCCGCCTACTGCTCGAGTTTCACCTGCCTCCTGCACTCAGTCTGCCTGTGGCGTCTGTTTTAAGCAGTTGACGTTTTGTCTGTGCGTCGGAAAATGTTGAGTGTACAGAAAGAACAGCGTGTTAACATCAAATTTCGTTTCAAACTAGGAACATCTGCAAGTGAAACGTTTGTAATGTTACAACAAGTGTACGGCGATGATTGTTTATCGTGAACACAAGTGTTTGAGTCGTTCCAGGATGTCAGAACAAATCATTTTTCGGCGTTCCTTCTGTTCAATTGTGAGACACTTTGGAACCATTTTTGAACACACTTTGTTCATGTTGAAACTTTCATGAAGAATCTGCCTAACACTTTCCTTGTCAACTCCTGTTAACTCAGACACTGCTCTGATTGTTAAACGGCGATCTTGTCGAACAAGTTTACCGATTTTTTCAATGTTTGCATCAGTTTTTGCTGACAATGGTCTACCAGTGCGAGTGTCATCACTGGTGTCTTCGCGGCCATCTTTAAATCGTTTAAACCACTCAAACACTTGTGTTCGCGATAAACAATCATCGCCGTACACTTGTTGTAACATTACAAACGTTTCACTTGCAGATTTTCCTAGTTTGAAACAAAATTTGATGTTAACACGCTGTTCTTTCTGTACACTCAACATTTTCCGACGCACAGACAAAACGTCAACTACTTAAAACAGACGCCACGGGCAGACTGAGTGCAGGAGGCAGATGAAACTCGAGCAGTAGGCGGAGCAAGAGTCACGTGTCAGGCCACGCGACTTTCAGCCTTATTGCATTCGTTTTATTGTTTCACCAGTACTAGTCCAGTTTTTTTCTAGCCGCACCTCGTATATGAAACAAATAAATCTATGATATTTGACCTTACAAATATTTTCATTAGAAACAGAAAATAAATAAGTAAATAAAAACAAGATAAGTAAGGTAAATAAAATGGTCATAAATGGAATTATATTTTAAAGGAGTTTTCAAACAAGCTTGATTTAAGAGTGTTTTGCTTTCCATATCATTTATTTATATATTGACTGAACAAAATTATTCTTAAGGATCTCCTACCAAAACTGTAGTGGGAAACTGCACAGTGACCAAACCCAGCCAGTCAAACAGTAGCAACAGCAGCACCACAAGCAGCAGCAGCAGTAACGTTAATGGCACCAGTTCCTTTATGAAAAGTCCGTCCTCACCTGTAGTCAACGGCAATCACACACCAAGCAAGCCTCCTCAACACTCCACACCCCTCAAGACGATGTTAAACTCGCCCGCCAACACAGCAAGTACAAAGTAAGTCACACACTTGACGTTACAATAGTTTTCACTGTTTCATTAGCGATGTATCGATTTTACTGAGGCTATTTCATTACTGAGAATCAGTTAGAAACATTTTCTCTAACTTCTGGGATACACCATTTAATTTGGGTGCTCGATTGAACTGCATAAATTGTCTATTTAGTCTGTCTAGAAACTCAGCAATGTAACAGCCTCTGATATTTCCTTTTGCTACATATGTTTGTAAAGTACATTTGACAATTTTTTTTTTTCAAATAATAATGAAGTTCAAATGTACAGGTGTAAACTGTAGAAGTCCGTTTTGTGGCTCGACAGAGGAACTGAAGAGCCTGGCCCACTCTTAAGGTCAGTGCTATGGGTTTTGTCAATCATAGACTAGTTTGAAACAAAATTACTTTTGTGAAATTTAACTGGGAAAATTTATCGGTTTGGAAATAAATCTTTGATATTGCATTTACAAAACCATAGTCGACTGTTCATTATTATCAGGTTTGGACTTCTAAGTAGTGGTTGTCTTATTATGTACTAAAAGGAAATAAATTGTTGTTAATGTTGTGTGAATATTCACAAACTACTGGAATTTAGTTGTTTTAATCACAGTCAGTTTTCTTGGTATAAGAAAACATATATAAATATTAAGGCTTATGACATGCTTTGGTTATTTATACTTATTGTTGACTAAATAATTTCAATGTAGTCATGAAGCAACTTAAAAGATTTATAGGTTTTAGATCAATGATGGTAATGAATTTTAAAGTGAAATAAACTTGTTGAGATGGGTTGAAGAGGCTTCTCGGCAGTCGAAAGATGAAAGGAAATAAACAAACTTTACTCTTATTTCTCATCCATGTAAGGACTTATTTTTATTTTGTTATTATCACCTGGTAATTTTATTGATACGAAAATGTAACATTGTGTTCTTTTTTCATGTTGATTGCTATTATTATATCTTTGTCAAGTTTGCCTATTTCCTATCAATTTGCTTATTTGTTGAAATATTCTCTTCAATACTGTTTTGAAATATACCAAGATTGATAGATGAACCAAGTTATGTATAATATGGACAGATAATTTGGGATGAAAATTATACTCATGTAATCTTGTTTGACATAACAAGAAGTTTATAACTATACAAGGGATTAATTCTATAATTACGTACAATTTAATACAAAATACCTACACTTTTTCTTTCATCTGCATAGCACTGCTACAACCAAAGTACGATACTTAGTAGTATAAGGCCAGGCTGAGACTGCTGACAGGGCTTTTCTGTTGTAGGAACAGCCAGTCACCAGCTCAAACCAGTCCCAAGAGCCTTGTGCCCTACTTGGCAGAGTCAAGTGACAGCGAGACAGAACCTAGCACTTCTAAACAAAAAGTCTCTCTCGCCGTCACGCCGGTAAAAAACGGATTTGCGAAAGAAAGTTCAAGTTCTGTGAAATTTAGTAACTGTGCGGCCGGCGCAACGCCGGGTAAAACTAGTACGTTGAGTGTTTTGTGTAAAAGTGAGGTGGTAGTGAATGGCTGGCATGTGACAACCGTAGCGCAGCGCAGTCCCTCTGAGGCAATCTACAGCCCACTCCAAAACTGGGATGTCGTTGACACCTCGAATTGCAAGTAAGAACATTTCTGTGGGTGACAGCTTTTTGTTTGTACAGTAACACTCCCATTATCTTTTTCCCTTCATTTCCCATCGGTGTTTGAAAACGCTTAGTTAACTCTATTTAATAAATATCTGTAAATTAGTCATCATTTATTATGTTTATGTTTTTTATTTAGTTTTTTTTTCAATTCTAATATTTAAATGGGTGCTAACAATGGGTGTTACAGATAAATGTGTTTAAAAGATTAAACAAAATTTTGAAAAATAAGTTTCGTGGCCATTATTCTATACAAGGTTTGTCAACTAAAAGAGACACTTAAACTACTATGTTAAAGCTTTTTTTCCTTAAATATAATTAATTAACATTCCTCTGATCAAATTTGTTAGTGAAATAGGAAATTATGATCTGTTTTGATAACAAACTGTTAAGCAAAAAGGTAATTTCAAGTGTTACTAATGTTTAATCCTAACATTTATATAATAAATAAGCTAATGAGCTCCAGTAATTAAGTTTTATGTTTATGTGGCTTCATCTGTCAAGCTGACAAAATATTCTAATAAGCTGACAAGACAGTAATAATCAAACCACCACTTTTCTGCTTTTTATCGTATTTTATTATAAAACTACTTCTAAAAAGTTATAAATCTAAATGATTTGCATGTTGTAACAATGGATTTAATTTAAATCAAGAAACCTTAAAAAGCAGATCTTATAATGATCACGTTTGTATCTGAAGTATTTATTATAAAAAATGTCTAATGAAACAAAATCCTTTTTAAAATGCACCTGCATATTTAAGTGAACAACTTGATCAGAAAAGCAAGGACAAATCGATCCTGCTTGAGGTAGAAAGGGGTAAAGGTAGCAGAGCGAATACTGTATACTTGTACATCCTTTCAGTATGAGTCTCTCATTGCCTTGGGAAGCATCACATGGGTTGTTTTTCATTGTAATTGTATGTCAAAATGGTCTGTATCGTAGAAAATTACTTCACTGATTTATCAGTGGAATATCATTTTCTGTATATGAAAAAGTTAAAAGCTGCAGACATTCATTTTGAATTAGCCCATATACATGTAGAGAACACTTAATTATTAGTACATTAGGAAAAAGGTGTTGGTTCACTTCAGGAAGACAAACTAATGTAAATGGTGAAGAAAGAAGTAGAAAGCCAAATGTTATGACAGATGAACTTAAAGAAAAAAGATGAATTAAAAGTACAAACCTTTACTTTTCCACTTATACAGAATTAGATCTCTAACCTCAGGATAGTTCTGCACAAATTTGGGAATACAAGCATGTTTACTGTACATAAGTTTGCAGTATGGGTCCTAAAGTTTCTGATAAGTGTCCACAAAACAAAGAGGTTGAAATACCTACATGATTTTCACAAAGAAGGAAATGATTTCGTAATGACATTAAGGTGGGATAAAACAGCACTATCACTTACAATGTTCTCTCCATATAATGGACACTAAACGATGTCTCCAGCTTCGGTAAAAGCTTTTCACGACATTGCTAGACAAACTGAAATGGGCGACACAGCTATATAGATTTTTTTTCGCAAGCACACTTTCACGCCACAGTCCAGATTCGATTTTCAAGTAACCGTATCAATTTTAACAATTGAAGTGTGAAAAATAAACTGAGAAGAAAAAATACCTCTTCTCATCACGATTTGGGGCTAAGGTTGAATCAGTAAGGCTACTAACTGTACTCTAAAAGTCCCAGCTAAGTCACCGTTTTCTTGTCTGAGTTTTAGGGACTTCAAAGTTGACATTTCGAGAGCTAAAAACCCTCAAGATTGAAATGGGTGGAATATTAATCTTAACTAAAAATCTGAACTACAGAGTCAACTTATATAACATTTTCAGATAAAATGGGTTAGTTTTATATTTATAAAAATGGCCAAACCACGCTTGCTTCTTGTGAAATGAAAAGAAGAACATCAAATCAGCCTGTTAAATGAAATTTGACCATAAAGGTCTACTAAGAACTGAAATAGTATTTAAGAAAATATAACACGATCAGTAGACTTTATCCCATTAATAAAAAAAGGAAAAAATAATCTACGGGTGAAGAACAATAAAAATTTCCCTAGACTATCAAAGATGACATTTCAGTTGCTCGTTGGGTTCCATCTCCCCCTACATTGCTTTCCATTTATTGTTTAGTTCATGAAAACAAGATTTAGTTGATTGATACAAGATAGTTGCCGGAATGGCAGTGACATTAATGTCAGCAGCTGCATGCACCGTCAAAACTGGAGGTAAATCTAAAGACGTGAATATAAGTATTTCTAGTGTTGTGTTTCGACTTTCCACATTTGTACAGCTCTTAGTTTTCATATATTCTAGAAACTATTTTGTTTATTAACTCTTTGGCGTGATTTGACGTATACGGTACACCATGGTCTATTAATACAAAAATATCGAGTTACTATTGGAGCTGAAATGGACGAGCGGTCTAATACATGGCCAGGTACAGCGCTGAGGATCATCAGTTTGAATCCAGCTCGGACTAGCACTGTATACTGTGCAACTTTCCAGAGGCACTGGTCTGTGGCATAGTGGAGTAGACTGTGTCTGGTAAGGGGGGGGGGGGGGTGTGGAAGCTGACTGGATTAGTGTTTCTATTTAAGTAGCACTCTACAACAACTGTTTTGCTACAATTTACTTATGATGAGAGGAGGAGGACACATTTTTCTTATTTATTTTAAATTGGCTGTATTTTTCTTCTTATTTTGATTTATATAATATTTAAAGTTCATTAAAATAAAAGACATGTAAATAGTCTGACATACAAAATTGACATTAAAATAACTGGACATAAAAAAATGAATACACTGAATGTTAAAATCAATATTTGATCAATAAAAATTAGGATATGTAAAAAAATTCCCATGTTAAAGGGTTGATAATATTAGTTTACCTGCACAATTACTGGTACCCTAGAATAATTAATATTTCTTTAATCAACAGAAAACAATTTGCATTATATGAACTAAGTGTATAGGAGTATTATATTGATTTTCATTTAAAATTTAGTAATTATTGATCAAAAAATAAATTTGATATATTTGTTTCTAAAGTAAGCATATAATATGAATTAGCAAATAATAAAATATCAATAATTTTGTGATTATCAACCAGTATACATCTTTCTGTGCTATAATAACTAGTCTGCTGAAAAGGAAACATCCGGCATTGAGACGTGCTAGGCTAGATAGAACAAACTACATGAGAATCCAATATGGGTGTTGATGCGCAAAATGAGTATGCCGTAAACAAGTGCTGTGGTGCAACACCGCACCATCAGTAGTGAACATATTAAAGGATTGATCTATAATGTTATGAAACAATATTTTTTAATTGAAAAGTATATCAACATGCTGTATGACTTGTTTCTCCTCTAACAGGATAGATTTTTATGGCTTGTATATAAAATGAAAAAAGTTTGCTATTCAGTATTATAAATAAAAAACGTGACTAATTTAATATCATACCATATTTGGAGCAGTCGTAGCTAGAGTAAACTGCACCAAAATAGTCCGATGATAGCTGTTGCATAT
>JAQJVL010004132.1:0-49387 GCA_035578905.1 Stictocephala bisonia
TCACTCATTTCTTACGGGGTGAAGAGAATATTTGAACTCCAATTTCTCTAATGTTATAATTCAAAACCATATAATTCTATTATTCTCTTTAATGAGATTTGGGCACATTACTTTGCGTATTTTAAGGTGAATATAAATGACTATATGAGTGTAGGGTTTGAGTGGATGACCTGTGTAGTTCGGCCTTTCCTCAGAAAGGGTAATATATTAATATCCCAATAGTAATTTGGATACGTGGAATCCAAACTGCGCAACGTAAATCTAATTTTCAGCTAATTGAAAAGCCTGCTACTCAGTCCTCTCTCTAACACAACACCCGCACATTGTCTAACAGACAAAATGGACAGCCTAGATTTTATTATCAAGAATATTCTTAATAACCTCAGAGGAATAAGTTCGGTCGATATTTTTATTTACTTGACATAAAAAGTACAAATATATTACTGTACTCTCGTATCTACAGTATTTTTTTAAAGACTTTTGTAGGCAGTGATACTTAATTAAAAGGTTTTGAAACTTTTTAATTTTGCATTATAATACTTGTAATGTAATAGAGTGTCGCTAGAAAGTTTAGGTACACCAATCCATAACAGAAATTTTGCGTCTGGCCTTAAAATAACAGTCTTTTAATTCCTATTAATATACAGGGTGAGTCTCTACTGACACCATTAAATTTACCTGTTTGTTGTACTCACAAAAAGGAACACAAAAAGGCCATATTAACCCGTGTCCGATTCTCAACCGTTTGGCTGTAAGGGCTCATATTGTGTGTTTTTAAAATTACTTGACATTAACTCACCGATTGAGCTATAAAAACAAAACCAAAACACCTACCAGATTCTTATTAATACCATTGAAAAGATCGTTAAATTGTCTATAAATGTTAATTATTTTGCAAGCAAACGTAAATAAAAACTAGATTTCCTAGAGGAAGTTTATTAAACAAATATGCAACATGTCTTTTTCTCCAATTGTTCAAGACGCCATATCAGCACATAAATGTAGTCTAATTTAATGTAAAGTTAAGTAGAAAACTTTTCTCACTAATAAGCTTGGAATAGATGTATAATTTAATTAGGTCGAATATCATGAAACCATAAATAACACCTAAAATATTTCATAAAACATGGTTTACTCGGTTGCACTTAACAAACAAGTTGTCAGTCTTAACGAAATAAAAAAAAACATAGTAACTGTAATATTTAGATAATCAATGCTTTATAAGAACAAAAACTTCTTTAATAAGTATTCAATATGTCCACCATTTTCCCTTATGCAGGTACGGACTTGGTTCCTCAACTCCCTTTACACTTGCCTTTAAATTTATTTCATTTCTAAGGTGTCTAGCAGCCCTCACGATTCTATGTCTCAATTCTTCGTCTGTTTGTACTGGACTTCTGTACACTTCTTGCTTCAAAGAACCCCAGACGTAGTAATCGATAGGGTTGAGGCCAGAGGACCGTGATGGCCAAGCAACAGTTCCGCCTCTCCCAATCCACGTATAGAAGTTGTTGTTAATATTTTCACGCTCGTTGATGTTGAAGTGTGGTGGTGCTCCATCTGCCTGGTAAATAATGCACTGACGCAATTCCAACGGCAAGACTTCGAGAAGGTCTGGTAGGATATTATTTAGAAATTGAAAGTATTGAACTCCAGTTAATGATGTAGGGAGATAAAGGACGTATCAGCTTGTCCCCTATCAATCCAACCTAGTTTGGCTCCGTGATTCACGAAAAAGATGTGGGTTTTCAGCGTCATAGAAGTGTTCATTGTGGTAGTTAAAAACACCGTCTCGTGTAAATGTAGATTCGTCTGTCCACAAGATTGTTTTTAAGAAAATCTGCATTATCATGCTGTAAAACCCATTGACAAAATTGACGTCTCAGAGGAGGGTCTCTTGGTTCAATTGTCTCGACACGAGTAAAGTGGTATGAGTGTATTTGATTTTAACGCAAGAGTCTCTCGACACAAACGATTGGCTTACTTCAGTAGCAATTCTTCTTGTACTTGTTCTTGGATCTCTTTCGACTTGGACAAGTCTTCCTCTAACCCAACATATTGTATGATGTTACCAACGGAGCGGTCATTGACAAGAAATCTACCAGTTTCACGCAAACAATTATGAACCCTTACAAATGTTCTTACATCTGGAATTCTTCTCTCTGGAAATCGACGAATGTATTCTCTACGACTTTCAGCTGCGTTGTCAGAACACAACCCGTACACAAAATGTATATCACCATATTCTACATTAGTAAACGGATTCATACTTCACAACAAACGTTTCAAGCAATGACACAATAGAACAAATGCTGATACCCTCACAAATTTTAAACTAATTATGCTTAAGTATAAAAATAAAAGTAAGAATAAATATTTTCAAATGGTCCAAAGAAGATGATTTGTGATTTCATAGACTAATATGAGTAACTATTGTTCAAAATGGGGTAATATTTACAACAGCTGATTTCAGATAGAGAATAATAATAAAAGTGAAACAGTGGATTTCAAATAATAGTCCAATCAGCTGATTATGGAAGTTACATAAAAAAAAAAAAAAAAAAAAAAAAAAAATTAGGCACAGGTTGAATTTGGTAGTTAAGTGCAACCGATTAAACCATGTTTTGTGAAATATTTTACATGTTATTTATGGTTTTATAATATTCAAACTAATTAAATTATACATCTATTCCAAGCTTATTAGTGAGAAAGGTTTTCTACTTAACTTTACATTAAATTAGACTACATTTATGTGCTGATATGGCGTCTTGAACAACTGGAGAAAAAGACATGTTGCATATATGTTTAATAAACTTCCTCTAGGAAATCTAGTTTTTATTTACGTTTGCTTGCAAAATAATTGACATTTATAGAGAATTTAACGATCTTTTCAATGGTATTAATAAGAATCTGGTAGGTGTTTTGGTTTTAATTTTATAGCTCAATCGGTGAGTTAATGTCAAGTAATTTTAAAAACACACAATATGAGCCCTTACAGCCAAACGGTTGAGAATCGGACAAGGGTTAATATGGACTTTTTTGTTCCTTTTTGTGAGTACAACAAATAGATAAATTTAATGGTGTTAGTAGAGACTCACCCTGTATAGTTGTTTTAAGCCTTTAAATCCATGTCTTTTAAGTAGAAATTTCAATTTTCCATCTTAAAAATATAGGAGCTGCATGCCTTTACACGTTTAAAAAAAATCAAAAAACACATTTTTTAAACATTTTATATTTATATCTTCTTAACGGTTTGTTCTACAGTAATTAAGTTTTCATAACACGTTTACTGTAACATAACGATCATTAAAAATAATTTATCCCGTTGCAGTACAATGTTTCACTCATATGGTCACAATGTGAACAAACTTTTTTATTTGGGAAATTTTGTAAAAACATATGACTTTTCGCTTCGCGACTGTAACTAAACGCCTTCAGAATGAGACATGCAATTTACACAGCAGCATTCTTCTGGCTTTACTTCAGTGAAGCAATTCTGTGCGCGCATTGACCACTGTGGAGACAGTTCTATAGTTACGATCATACTCTCGTATTTTGTTTTACAAAATTCCCAAATACAAAATTCAGTTTACATTGTGACCATTTCATTAAAAAAATTTACATCAACAGGACATAGTAATTAAAATGATTGATATATTACGGTAAACGTGCTGTGAACATTTAATTACTGAAGGCCGTTTAGAAGATATTAAAATAAAAAGTTTTAAAAATGTGTCTTTTTTTATAAACGTATAAAGGCATGCAGCTCCTATAGATAACTTTTTATTGAGTCCTTTTATACTTTTTTGAGATAGAAAATTTAAATTTCTAATTAAAAACAAGGATTTAAATGTTTAAAACAACCAGGAATTAAAATACTGTTAGTTTAAGGCCAGACGCATGCTGTAATGGAGGGGTGTCCTTACACTTTTTAGCGACACTGTACTATTATTTAATTCTCATTTAGAACTGTGGTACATAGTATAATATTTTTCCAAAAATTTAGTTACGATTAAATAAAAAAATACTATTAATATAATTGTAATAAGTTAAATAGTCACCACACATTTTTACCAAAACTTTTTTTATAATTATAAAACAGTAAACTTATGCTACATTTAAAGTTATATTAACTTTGACGAATCGACCAAAGGCATTGGTTCCTTTACGTGAGCATAATATATGTATTTTAAAGTCTAATATAATATCAATTTTTACGTTCTTGAAAGCAAAAATTAAATCTATTAGCGTGATTTGTTTAAATATACTTTTAACCAATTTATAATGATTAAATTTTTATTTTTATTTTGGACTAAACTAAAGTGTTTGTGTTAGTAATGTATTGGTTTTATTACTGTATATTTTATGTAGCTTACGATGGCATATATAAAATAATTATTGACTAAGTACCGCCAGGCCAGGCTATTTTATTAAACCACAAATATTTTGGCTATAGTAAATATTTCTGTTTAGTTAACAAACATTACCAGTTCCTTACTATCAGTGAATACCTATGATTTCACTAAAAAAAAGACACTTCCTAACAATTTAAAAAATTTCAGAATGAAATAACTATTTATTTGGACTGTGGAAAAGACGCAAAAGAACGTAATATGAAAATATTTAACTATACACATAAATAAGGTTCTTGAATGTATATAAGTGAGTCCATACCTAAAGCCCCTAGTCGGTAGTTGACAGTGACCACAACTATGTTGGTGTATCCAGCCAGAACCCTCCCGTCGTAAGAGTTGGCCCCACCAGAACTAAAGTCTTCTGCTCCATGAATGAACACCATCACAGGACGAAGGATTTCTACGCTGTCCTCCACTATGGGATGAAAAGAAAATTGTTTTGACTTACTTAAACACCGATTCAATGTTAATTTTAAAGGATATTTAACATTTAATGTAGATGGATAGGTATTAATGTAAAATACCATACATTTTAGATTACTGCCTATGAGTGGTTTTTGGACACAATGTTTTCAAATTTATACCTAAACACATTTTAGTTATTAAGCGTGTCTTTTATTAAACTTTTCTCACATGTATATTATTATCTTATCTTAAATTAACAAAATATGAACTGAAATAATTACAAATTAATAAAACATTTAAGAAAATATATGAGTATTAGAGGTATGTCGATATTTCAGTACCCGGTATTTTGTGCCTGTTACTTGCATTAGGTAGTGTAAATGTTACTTGAGTACAAAACTACCAGTTACAGATACTGATAAGGTACTTCCTGTCTCAATTCCAGGTCTCAGTGTATGTATGTAAAATATTGAACTAGAAATATTTTACCTGGTATCAATATTGGATTACCTGTTGTCGTACCACTTTAGGTTAAATATCCCAGTAACGACATTTAAGTACCTGTTTTCGTATTGTGTTAAGTATCTGTCCGAGTATCAATATTAAAGTACCTGTTTTCGTATCCCTTTAGGTTAAGTATCTGTCCCAGTACCGACACTGAAGTACCTGTTTTCGTATCACTTTAAGTTAAGTATCTATTCCAGTGCCGACATTGAGTTCCTGTTTTCGTATCACTTTAGGTTAAGTATCTGCCCAAGTGCCGACATTAAAGTACCTGTTTTCGTACCACTTTATTAAGTATCTATCCTAGGATTAATGTTGGGGTACCAGTTTTCGTATCGCTTAAGATTAAATATCTGTCTCAGTATCGGTATGGAGTATTTGTTTATGTGATGAGGTCTCAGCATTCAGCAGCTCTTATTTTAGACGTTCTTGAATGTCGATAAGAACATTTAGTCAGTTCAGTGGCCTAGCACCTGGTAGGCTGACATTTGTTTTGTTTAACTTTTTCGTCATATAATAAAGTTTAGGCTTATTATTTTTTATAGAAAAAAAAACACACACACAACAAATACACGTTAGTTACTTCATAATTTGTAAAATTTTAATTTTTTTAAAATAAATACCATATTTGACAATAGATAAATATAATCATTATACTTAAAAATATGTAGTCATTTAGAAACCTAAATAAAATAATTAATTGACGTATTAATAAAGAATTATACTATTTGTAATGGTATAATTAATCGTTCTAGTGGTAACTACTTTAAGAATTAATTATTGGATACTTACAAAAAAGAATATTGGAGATTAATACAAAAATACTTAATGAATGACGATACAGCAGCATGTATTGGTTTAGTGAATCAGTAATGTTTAACTGGTACTCAAAAACCCTAAAAGTATCAGTTACTTTGTAACAGTTTTTTTTGTATCAGGTACTAAAAAGTCCCTGTAACAGATGTAACAGTTACTTTCAAGTAACCGTTATGCCCATCTGTATTGAATGTCAAATTATCCTACGTTTTACATGTTTCCCTTATTTATCCAACCACAACTAACTTAATGATCGGTTTAATTTGAAGAATAGTTAAAAATAAAACATACAAATTCCCCATTTTAGTAGTATTTTCAAAATGAGAAAACCGATAGGACTAATATAATAAACGTAACACAAACATTGAAAAATTCGACTATTGCAAGCTACTAATGTATAGTACCTTCAAATAGTATTATATTTGTCAATAAAAATGTTAAAGTAGATTATTAGGAGCAAGTGTCATCCATAATAATTTACTTTTTAAAGGTAATCTAGTATATTTTTGGTATAACGTTTATTTTAAACGGACAATTCCTAAAGATTCCCGTAGTAATGTGAATTTTTAAGAGTCTTCTAGAAAAGAGTATAATCACATCACATTATTTTAATTATAACTATTATTTATTATGATTCGATTTATGTAAATTTATATTCTTAGTAAATACCGGTTAATTGTATAAAAACTATTTACTGTATATAGCTTTGTACGAGTATATCGATTCAATTTCATTTAACCGTACAACCCCCAGTATTGCTAGATATAAATCCCCAGCGTCTGAAAGCCAGACCATTGTTAGCTTTGAAACCCTTGTACGTACTATCAGACCTTTTACCCTAATGAATTGCGAGACTGAAATTTCCCCGGAGGAGAATAATTTTATTTAAATAATTGTTTCATTACAATAATAACAACAACGAATAACCAAAACTTAAAATAAAAAACAAAGAAATGGTTGTATAACATATAAGTTGAAACTATAGTTATGTAAAAAAGTAATCCTAAAATAAATATGAGGGAAATACTTAAATAATTGTAGTTGACTTTTAAATAGTTCTAGCACAGCCATTTTTTTTCAAACAGTGCATTCTACTGTCCATTGCTACAGGGGTAATGTAACAATCATCAAACAATGAAACCATCAAAATAAGGTTATTTGATACTGAGTATTTCATTATTATTAGTGTATAATTTTTTATAAAAATTGTTTTGCTAAACTACATTTTCAAACATAATTTGTTACTTTATAGTCGTTTTATACTCTTATATTAATAATTGTAAATACATATATAAAAACTTGTCTCAGCAACATTAATATATCTAAACCTTTATAAACAATTACAGCAACAATTTGGTTTAACAAATAATTTCCAATTTTGTGATATAAAACTATCACTTTAAAACAAGCAACAGCTGGTTTAGCTGTAATTGGAAGAATATAGTTGTAAATTGATTCTTTGTTAGCTTTGCCAAATCACAGTTAATTTATTTAGTTTATTATCAAACAAATACCTAAATAATAGAATAATGATAATAAACATATTTTCTACATTTAAATGTTACTTAAATTTTACTCAAAATCTTTAATACATGAAAGCTCTTGTTTTTTTGTATCTATAAATTTGATGTGCCTAGGTTTAGTTAGGTTTATGGCAAAGATAAGAAAAATGGCTATCTCCTATTAGGTATATGGCCAATATTATGAAACACTTATATCTTCCTTCTATTTTGTCATGCTACCTCTAAACAAATATAATTTTTTAATCGTATATGTTGAAAGAGCAAAACATATTCAGAGTTTAAAACTTGAATTAAAAGCTATCTAGTCAATTTGGACAAGTTTTAAATTTAATTAAGACGGACAATAAATTGAATTAGGTTTTGAGCCAGTGTTTTTTTCCGTTTAACTGAATGTTTGTAAAAATTGTTAAGAATATATATATTTTTAAAGCAATATTATAAATATTATTTACATACCGACAGCAGGCGCAAACACGTTTAGATACAGGCAGTCCTCACTCCAGTCTCGGAGATGGGGCAGAAGTCTTTGTATTGCAGCCACCTTTCCCCGGGCCATCCGTGAGAGAGCCCCAGTAAAATTGGGAGTAGTCTGTGGACATACTGGGGCGAAATGGTCACAAACTCTCACTCCATTCCACGGGGGAACGCTCCTGGTAGGACTAAAACGGTTGGCACCCACAGGGGGTGTGGCATAAGGCACTCCAAGGAACATTTCTACAGCAGGAAGCATTTTTGGGGTGACTACCACGCCTTGGACTTTACCTAAAGTTAAGAAAAAGATTGTAGATTGTAGTTAGTATGAAGCAGTTAATTTTAACTTTTCTAGGTTAATAATGATTTGTTTATTATAAATGAAAAGTTGTTAAAATCTTTAAAACACAGGACTAGGTAATAACAACAGTAAAAAATCAAAACTTTGAAAACTACCAGTTTGATTCCCAAATATGTATTTCTGCTATATCTCAAAAACTAGTCAAGTTAGAGACATTCGGTTTTTAATAAAATATTTTTAATTTTAATTCATATCTTTTCTGAAATTTCAGTCAAAATCGTGGATCCGATTTTGTGAAAATTCCATTTTTTATGTTTTTTGCCCATAAAAATAAAAAATAAACAAACATTTAAAAATGTGAAAAAACGGTCTGGAGATACACCTCTATACCAAATGTCATAAAAATGTATCCATCCATGTGAACTGCACATACATGCAGACAAACACACATATGGACAGACATCCGAATTTGTTTTTCAAAAAACACTTTTTTGGGTTCAGGTGACTCTTAAATGGATTTTTAAACTAACTTGTAAAAATATTTTTTTGGATGATCACAATACTTTCTCTATGCTGACACGTATGGGAGAAAGTAAAAATGAATTATCATGAATCCCTTGTATCCAAATCTAACTTTTATGAGAAAATCTGCAACTTTGAGATATATTTGAATTTAATAAAGTGCTGATCTATTCCAGCCTATTTTGTTTCACAATAAATTCTGCTAACACATTATTTATTTAATTTTACGAGTATTCTTAATACCTGAACGGAGTTGAACGATACGGGTGAGGGTCAGTCCAACAGATAAACTGGTCGATAGAGCAAGAAGGCAGATAACTGAATGACAAACGAGTTTGGTTGAAGAATGATGTCCTCGGTGTCTATTGGAATATCTAGCACCAAACATTCTGTTCGGCTGAAGAACTGATCAAATTGAGTGATTTTTCTGGAGGAAGGGTGTCCATGGTCACAGTTGTGGTGGAAAGGTCGGAACCATCAAATAGGAGACTGAGACAAAACTCTAATTGTGTTTCCCTGTAAACATTATTTACAGTTTAGAAACATAGAGTAAAGTAATTTCAGTAAATAGTCCAGCACATTATGTAATGATATACCAGATTAAAAGTAAAAAAGCGTGTTACCACACTAAACTAATTAAAGTAACATTATTAAGTTTTAATTATGTACAGTACAGGAACAATTATTATTATGAAAGCAATAGATATTTAAAAAAGTATATAAGCAAAAACAATAATACATTACGTAAGAACACCTTTAAAGTAAAATAAGTTATGTCTGACATATTTACCAAAAACAAATTATGTTATGTGACACAAAATAAAAAAGTAATATTAACTTTCGTTTAATTTGGTTTACTAAGTTTGGTAAAAATTGGACCTAATGTTTATTTAAACATTCACTAAGAATACCACCACAATTTATATTTATAAAATAACCAAAAGTTATAATATTTATTAATACTAATGTGGTTTGTATAGTTATAAATTCAACGACTACATGCATCAACACTACCAAATTTGCATGATGATAGTTCATTGGTTTGCATACATAATTCAATGATTATGCTCTCTGTACTCAAGCAGACCTCACTCACGATTTTTATAGTTATTTTTTTTATTATTTATAGAAATTTTGTGGTTTCATTTAAAATCTACCATGCTTCGACATTTGAGTATACTTGCAACATTATTACTATTATATTTACCTGTTTTCATTCACATAGAAAAATATTATATGTAATAATGCTTCTTGTAAAATAGCTTATATGCCTACCAATACGATAACTTGTTTAATATTATTGAAATAAAGGCAAATTATTTACGTATACAAATGTCGGGTACTTTTTTAAAATGCACTCACAATACTTACCTTACATACATATCTGTTATAACTGCTTAATTTTATAACCTCATTAAATTTAAGTTAACACATCTCTTTCAATCTCAAATAAAACTAACTGAAAATGCACATTAAGCTATATAAAAATAAATTGTTCATTTATTACACTTAACGAAAATTAAAATTCATTTTCATAGGCCTATTAAATATCGGCGATAATTAATAGTTACTTCTAAAAGAATTTGTAATAACGTACGTTTAGAAAAATTAGGACATTTATGCACATTATTACAAAGAAAACCGTGTTAATATGGAAATAAATCAATGGTTTCAAATACAATCACATTTCAAAGGTGTGTAATTTATAAATGGAAGTGCGGACATCCGGGGTGGTAGATCATCAAAGGTAATTAGTGTTTATTAATGGCAAACACGCATTTGACCGTATGAAATCAATGGCTGTACAAACACGAATATCCCTGTGGATATGGATTAGATTGTTTCTTTCCTTTTTTAGCTTTTAACTATGATTTGATAAAAGATTTTTCAATTTTAGCTACCGGTAAATATATTCCATTAGCCTATGTGTGTATAGTTAATTTACGAAATTCTGAGCTACTTTGAACTTGGATATACAGTGTCATGCTATTATATATACATATGTACAGTATATTTTAAGATTTTATAAAATATATCACATAAACATTATACAGATATGAAGAGACTTATATACACTTAGTTTAGTTAGAGAGTTATACGTACAATTTTAGGGAACTACACGGAATCGATAAGAGAGTTAAACGTAGTTAAGTAGTTAAAAGCAATTAAGTTAGAGAGTTTTATGCAGTGCACTAGGACAAAAGAGTCATAGTAAGAGAGAACACATTTCAGTTAAAGAGTTATAAGCAATAAAGTATTATGGGCAGTGCTGTTAGAGAGTGTGATATAAAACGAAAAGGTTCTTAAGTATCTTAAGAAACGTAGTCTTTAATTAATTGTTTAGGATATTAATAGACTAGCAGCGTAGACATCATAGATGACATTATGTCATTATAAAAATTTTTATAATTTTAGAAGTTAGTTCTCAACTGAGTATAATAAGAGGTAGTCTGTTTCCAAGACTGCTGTAAAACAGGTTGCCTCATTCTCATATGTACTGTGCGTGTTTGGGTGGGCGGGTGGGTCACTATCACTGTGCGTGTATTTAAGGACGGGTGGGTCACTATCGCTGTGCGTGTATGTGTGGACGGGTGGGTCACTATCACTGTGCGTGTATGTGTGGGCGGGTGGGTCACTATCACTGTGCGTGTATGTGTGGGCAGGTGGGTAACTATCACTGTGCGTGTATGTGTGGACAGGTGGATCACTATCACTGTGCATGTATGTGTAGGCGAGTGGATCACTATCACTGTGCGTGTATGTGTGGACGGGTGGATCACTATCACTGTGCATGTATGTGTGGGCAGTTGGATCACTATCACTGTGCAAATATGTGTGGGCGGGTGGGTCACTATTTCTGTGCGTGTATGTGTGGACGGGTGGGTCACTATCACTGTGCGTGTATGTGTGAGTGGATGGGTCACTATCACTAAGCGTGTATGTGTAGACGGGTGGGTCACTATCACTGTGGGTGTATGTGTGGGTGGGTGGGTCACTATCACTGTGCGTGTATGTGTAGACGGGTTTGTCAATATCACTGTGCGTGTATGTGTGGGTGGGTGGGTCACTATCACTGTGCGTGTATGTGTGGACGGGTGGGTCAATATCACTGTGCGTGTATGTGTGGGGGGGGGGGTGGGTCACTATCACTGTGCGTGTATGTGTGGATGGGTGGGTCACTATCACTGTGCGTGTATGTGTGGATGGGTGGGTCACTATCACTGTGCGTGTATGTGTGGATTGGTGTGTCACTATCACTGTGCGTGTATGTGTGAGGGGGTGGGTCACTATCACTGTGCGTGTATGTGTGGACGGGTGGGTCACTATCACTGTGCGTGTATGTGTGGACGGGTGGGTCATTATCACTGTGCGTGTATGTGTGGGCGGGTGGGTCACTATCTCTGTGCGTGTATGTGTGGACGGGTGGGTCACTATCACTGTGCGTGTATTTGTGGACGGGTGGGTCACTATCACTGTGCGTGTATGTGTGGACGGGTGGGTCACTATCACTGTGAGTGTATGTGTGGGCGGGTGGGTCACTATCACTGTGCGTGTATGTGTGGGCGGGTGGGTCACTATCACTGTGAGTGTATTTGTGGATGGGTGGGTCACTATAACTCTGCGTGTATGTGTGGACGGGTGGGTCACTATCACTGTGCGTGTATGTGTGGACCAGTGGGTCACTATCACTGTGCGTGTATGTGTGGGCGGGTGGGTCACTATCACTGTGCGTGTATGTATGGGCGGGTGGGCACTATCACTGTGAGTGTATTTGTGGATGGGTGGGTCACTATCACTCTGCGTGTATGTGTGGACGGGTGGGTCACTATCACTGTGCGTGTATGTGTGGACTGGTGGGTCACAATAACTATGCGTGTATGTGTGGGCGGGTGAGTCATTATCTTTGTGTGTGTATGTGTGGGCGGGTGGGTCACTATCACTGTGCGTGTATGTGTGGCGGGTGGATCACTATCACTGTGCGTGTATGTGTGGACGGGTGGATAACTATCTCTGTGCGTGTATGTGTGGACGGGTGGATCACTATCACTGTGCGTGTATGTGTGGGCGGGTGGGTCACTATCACTGTGCGTGTATGTGTGGACGGGTGGGTCACTATTTCTGTGCGTGTATGTGTGGACGGGTGGGTCACTATCACTGTGCGTGTATGTGTGGAGGGGTGGGTCTCTATTACTGTGCGTGTATGTGTGGACGGGTGGGTCACTATCACTGTGCGTGTATGTGTGGACGGGTGGGTCAATATCACTGTGCGTGTATGTGTGGGCGGGTGGATCACTATCACTGTGCGTGTATGTGTGGATGGGTGGGTCAATATCACTGTGCGTGTATGTGTGGACGGGTGGATCAATATCACTGTGCGTGTATGTTTGGGCGGGTGGGTATCTATCACTGTGCGTGTATGTGTGGGCAGGTGGGTCACTATCACTGTGCGTGTATGTGTGGATGGGTGGGTCACTATTACTGTGCGTGTATGTGTGGTTGGATGAATCACTATCACTAAGCGGGTATGTGTGGGCGGTTGGGTCACTATCACTGTGCGTGTATGTGTGGGCGGGGGGGTCACTATCACTGTGCGTGTATTTAAGGACGGGTGGGTCACTATCACTGTGACTGTATGTGTGGACGGGTGGGTCACTATCACTGTGCGTGTATGTGTGGGCGGTTGGGTCACTATCACTGTGCGTGTATGTGTGGGCAGGTGGGTAACTATCACTGTGCGTGTATGTGTGGACGGGTGGATCACTATCACTGTGCATGTATGTGTGGGTGAGAGGATCGCTATCACTGTGCGTGTATGTGTGGACGGGTGGATCACTATCACTGTGCATGTATGTGTCGACGGGTGGGTCACTATCACTGTGCGTGTATGTGTGGGCGGGTGGGTCACTATCACTGTGCGTGTATGTGTGGGCGGGTGGGTCACTATCACTGTGAGTGTATTTGTGGATGGGTGGGTCACTATCACTCTGCGTGTATGTGTGGACGGGTGGGTCACTATCACTGTGCGTGTATGTGTGGACTGGTGGGTCACAATAACTATGCGTGTATGAGTGGGCGGGTGAGTCATTATCTTTGTGTGTGTATGTGTGGGCGGGTGGGTCACTATCACTGTGCGTGTATGTGTGGACGGGTGGATCACTATCACTGTGCGTGTATGTGTGGACGGGTGGATAACTATCTCTGTGCGTGTATGTGTGGACGGGTGGATCACTATCACTGTGCGTGTATATGTGGGCGGGTGGGTCACTATCACTGTGCGTGTATGTGTGGACGGGTGGGTCACTATTTCTGTGCGTGTATGTGTGGACGGGTGGGTCACTATCACTGTGCGTGTATGTGTGGAGGGGTGGGTCACTATTACTGTGCGTGTATGTGTGGACGGTTGGGTCACTATCACTGTGCGTGTATGTGTGGACGGGTGGGTCAATATCACTGTGCGTGTATGTGTGGGTGGGTGGATCACTATCACTGTGCGTGTATGTGTGGATGGGTGGGTCAATATCACTGTGCGTGTATGTGTGGACGGGTGGATCAATATCACTGTGCGTGTATGTTTGGGCGGGTGGGTCACTATCACTGTGCGTGTATGTGTGGGCGGGGGGGTCACTATCACTGTGCGTGTATTTAAGGACGGGTGGGTCACTATCACTGTGCGTGTATGTGTGGACGGATGGGTCACTATTACTGTGCGTGTATGTGTGGGCGGTTGGGTCACTATCACTGTGCGTGTATGTGTGGGCAGGTGGGTAACTATCACTGTGCGTGTATGTGTGGACGGGTGGATCACTATCACTGTGCATGTATGTGTGGACGGGTGGGTCACTATCACTGTGCGTGTATGTGTGGGCGGCTGGGTCACTTTCACTGTGCGTGTATGTGTCGGCAGGTGGGTCACTATCACTGTGCGTGTATGTGTGGGCGGCTGGGTCACTATCACTGTGCGTGTATGTGTGGGCAGGTGGGTCACTATCATTGTGCGTGTATGTGTGGATGGGTGGGTCACTATCACTGTGCGTGTATGTGTGGGTGGATGGGTCACTATCACTGTGCGTGTATGTGTGGGCAGGTGGGTCACTATTACTGTGCGTGTATGTGTGGGCGGATGGGTCACTATCACTGTGCGTGTATGTGTGGGCGGGTAGTTCACTATCACTGTGAGTGTATTTGTAGATGGGTGGGTCACTATCACTCTGCGTGTATGTGTGGACGGGTGGGTCACTATCACTGTGCTTGTATGTGTAGACGGGTGGGTCACTATCACTATGCGTGTATGTGTGGGCGGGTGAGTCACTATCTTTGTGTGTGTATGTGTGGGCGGGTGGGTCACTATCACTGTGCGTGTATGTGTGGACGGGTGGATCACTATCACTGTGCATGTATGTGTAAGCAGTTGGATCACTATCACTGTGCGAGTATGTGTGGGCGGGTGGGTCACTATCACTGTGCATGTATGTGTGGACGGGTGGGTCACTATCACTGTGCGTGTATGTGTGGGCGGCTGGGTCACTATCACTGTGC
Source organism: Stictocephala bisonia (assembly GCA_035578905.1). Taxonomy (NCBI): domain Eukaryota; kingdom Metazoa; phylum Arthropoda; class Insecta; order Hemiptera; family Membracidae; genus Stictocephala; species Stictocephala bisonia. The sequence goes on from JAQJVL010004132.1 coordinate 15,495, forward strand.
GTGTATGTGTGGGCAGGTGGGTCACTATCATTGTGCGTGTATGTGTGGATGGGTGGGTCACTATCACTGTGCGTGTATGTGTGGGTGGATGGGTCACTATCACTAAGCGTGTATGTGTGGTCGGGTGGGTCACTATCACTGTGCGTGTATGTGTGGGCGGGTAGGTCACTATCACTGTGCGTGTATTTAAGGACGGGTGGGTCACTATCACTGTGCGTGTATGTGTGGGCGGGTGGGTCACTATCACTGTGCGTGTATGTGTGGGCAGGTGGGTAACTATCACTGTGCGTGTATGTGTGGACGGGTGGATTACTATCACTGTGCATGTATGTGTAGGCGAGTGGATCACTATCACTGTGCGTGTATGTGTGGACGGGTGGATCACTATCACTGTGCATGTATGTGTAAGCAGTTGGATCACTATCACTGTGCGAGTATGTGTGGGCGGGTGGGTCACTATCTCTGTGCGTGTATGTGTGGACGGGTGGGTCACTATCACTGTGCGTGTATGTGTGGGTGGATGGGTCACTATCACTAAGCGTGTATGTGTGGATGGGTGGGTCACTATCACTGTGCGTGTATGTGTGGATGGGTGGGTCAATATCACTGTGCGTGTATGTGTGGGTGGGTGGGTCACTATCACTGTGTGTGTATGTGTGGACAGGTGGGTCACTTTCTTTGTGCGTGTATGTGTGGACGGGTTTGTCAATATCACTGTGCATGTATGTGTGGGTGGGTGGATAACTATCACTGTACGTGTATGTGTGGATGGGTGGGTCAATATCACTGTGCGTGTATGTGTGGACGGGTGGATCACTATCACTGTGCGTGTATGAGTAAGCGGGTGGGTCACTATCACTGTGCGTGTATGTGTGGACGGGTGGGTCACTATCACTGTGCGTGTATGTGTGGGCGGGTGGGTCACTATCTCTGTGCGTGTATGTGTGGGCAGGTGGGTCACTATCACTGTGCGTGTATGTGTGGGCGGGTTGGTCACTATCACTGTGCGTGTATGTGTGGACGGGTGGGTCACTATCAATTCGCGTGTATGTGTGGGCGGGTGGGTCACTATCACTGTGCGTGTATGTGTGGACGGGTGGGTCACTATTACTGTGCGTGTATGTGTGGGCGGATGGGTCACTATCACTGTGCGTGTATGTGTGGGCGGGTAGTTCACTATTACTGTGAGTGTATTTGTAGATGGGTGGGTCACTATCACTCTGCGTGTATGTGTGGACGGGTAGGTCACTTCACTGTGCTTGTATGTGTAGACGGGTGGGTCACTATCACTATGCGTGTATGTGTGGGCGGGTGAGTCACTATCTTTGTGTGTGTATGTGTGGGCGGGTGGGTCACTATCACTGTGCGTGTATGTGTGGACGGGTGGGTCACTATCACTGTGCGTGTATGTGTGGACGGGTGGGTCTCTATTACTGTGCGTGTATGTGTGGACGGGTGGGTCACTATCAATGTGCGTGTATGTGTGGACGGGTGGGTCAATATCACTGTGCGTGTATGTGTGGGCGGCTGGGTCACATTTACTGTGCGTGTATGTGTGGACGGGTGGATCACTATCACTGTGCGTGTGTGTGTGGCGGGTGGGTCACTATCACCGTGCGTGTATGTGTGGGCGGGTGGATCACTATCACTGCGCGTGTATGTGTGGATGGGTGGGTCAATATCACTGTGCGTGTATGTGTGGACGGGTAGATTACTAACACTGTGCGTGTATGTTTGGGCGGGTGGGTCACTATCACTGTGCGTGTATGTGTGGGCAGGTGGGTCACTATCACTGTGCGTGTATGTGTGGATGGGTGGGTCACTATTACTGTGCGTGTATGTGTGGGTGGATGGGTCACTATTACTAAGCGTGTATGTGTGGGCGGTTGGGTCACTATCACTGTGCGTGTATGTGTGGGCGGGTGGGTCACTATCACTGTGCGTGTATTTAAAGACGGGTGGGTCACTATCACTGTGCGTGTATGTGTGGACGGGTGCGTCACTATCACTGTGCGTGTATGTGTGGGCGGTTGGGTCACTATTACTGTGCGTGTATGTGTGGGCAGGTGGGTAACTATCACTGTGCGTGTATGTGTGGACGGGTGGATCACTATCACTGTGCATGTATGTGTGTGCGAAAGGATCACTATCACTGTGCATGTATGTGTGGACGGGTGGATCACTATCACTGTGCATGTATGTGTGGGCAGTTGGATCACTATCACTGTGCGAGTATGTGTGGGCGGGTGGGTCACTATCTCTGTGCGTGTATGTGTGGACGGATGGGTCACTATCACTGTGCGTGTATGTGTGGTTGGATGAATTACTATCACTAAGCGGGTATGTGTGGGCGGTTGGGTCACTATCACTGTGCGTGTATGTGTGGGCGGGGGGGTCACTATCACTGTGCGTGTATTTAAGGACGGGTGGGTCACTATCACTGTGCGTGTATGTGTGGACGGGTGGATCACTATCACTGTGCATGTATGTGTGGGTGAGAGGATCACTATCACTGTGCGTGTATGTGTGGACGGGTGGATCACTATCACTGTGCATGTATGTGTGGACGGGTGGGTCAATATCACTGTGCGTGTATGTGTGGGCGGCTGGGTCACTATCACTGTGCGTGTATGTGTGGGCAGGTGGGTCACTATCATTGTGCGTGTATGTGTGGATGGGTGGGTCACTATCACTGTGCGTGTATGTGTAGGTGGATGGGTCACTATCACTAAGCGTGTATGTGTGGGCGGATGGGTCACTATCACTGTGCGTGTATGTGTGGGCGGGTAGGTCACTATCACTGTGCGTGTATTTAAGGACGGGTGGTTCACTATCACTGTGCGTGTATGTGTGGGCGGGTGGGTCACCATCACTGTGCGTGTATGTGTGGGCATGTGGGTAACTATCACTGTGCGTGTATGTGTGGACGGGTGGATTACTATCACTGTGCATGTATGTGTAGGCGACTGGATCACTATCACTGTGCGTGTATGTGTGGACGGGTGGATCACTATCACTGTGCATGTATGTGTAAGCAGTTGGATCACTATCACTGTGCGAGTATGTGTGGGCGGTTGGGTCACTATCTCTGTGCGTGTATGTGTGGACAGGTGGGTCACTATCACTGTGCGTGTATGTGTGGGTGGATGGGTCACTATCACTAAGCGTGTATGTGTGGATGGGTGGGTCACTATCACTGTGGGTGTATGTGTGGGTGGGTGGGTCACTATCACTGTGCGTGTATGTGTAGATGGGTATTGTCAATATCACTGTGCGTGTATGTGTGGGTGGGTGGGTCACTATCACTGTGCGTGTATGTGTGGACGGGTGGGTCAATATCACTGTGCGTGTATGTGTGGGGGGGTGGGTCACTATCACTGTGCGTGTATGTGTGGACGGGTGGGTCACTATCACTGTGCGTGTATGTGTGGATGGGTGGGTCACTATCACTGTGCGTGTATGTGTGGGTGGGTCACTATCACTGTGCGTGTATGTGTGGGTGGGTCACTATCACTGTGCGTGTATGTGTGGGTGGGTCACTATCACTGTGCGTGTATGTGTGGGTGGGTCACTACCACTGTGTGTGTATGTGTGGACAGGTGGGTCACTTTCACTGTGCGTGTATGTGTGTACGGGTTTGTCAATATCACTGTGCATGTATGTGTGGGTGGGTGGATAACTATCACTGTACGTGTATGTGTGGATGGGTGGGTCAATATCACTGTGCGTGTAGGTGTGGACGGGTGGATCACTATTACTGTGCGTGTATGTGTGGGCGCGTGGGTCACTATCACTGTGCGTGTATGTGTGGACGGGTGGGTCACTATCACTGTGCGTGTATGTGTGGGCGGGTGGGTCACTATCTCTGTGCGTGTATGTGTGGGCGGGTGGGTCACTATCTTTGTGCGTGTATGTGTGGGCGGGTTGGTCACTATCACTGTGCGTGTATTTGTGGACGGGTGGGTCTCTATCACTGTGCGTGTATGTGTGGACGGGTGGGTCACTATCAATTCGCGTGTATGTGTGGGCGGGTGGGTCACTATCACTGTGCGTGTATGTGTGGACGGGTGGGTCACTATTACTGTGCGTGTATGTGTGGGCGGGTGGGTCACTATCACTTTGCGTGTATGTGTTGGCGGGTAGTTCACTATCACTGTGAGTGTATTTGTGGATGGGTGGGTCACTATCACTCTGCGTGTATGTGTGGACGGGTGGGTCACTATCACTGTGCTTGTATGTGTAGACGGGTGGGTCACTATCACTATGCGTGTATGTGTGGGCGGGTGAGTCACTATCTTTGTGTGTGTATGTGTGGGCGGGTGGGTCACTATCACTGTGCATGTTTGGGTAGGCGGGTGGGTCACTATCACTGTGCGTGTATGTGTGGACGGGTGGATCACTATCACTGTGCGTGTATGTGTGGACGGGTGGATCACTATCTCTGTGCGTGTATGTGTGGACGGGTGGATCACTATCACTGTGCGTGTATGTGTGGGCGGGTGAATCACTATCTCTGCGCGTGTATGTGTGGACGGGTGGGTCACTATCACTGTGCGTGTATGTGTGGACGGGTGGGTCACTATCACTGTGCGTGTATGTGTGGACGGGTGGGTCTCTATTACTGTGCGTGTATGTGTGGACGGGTGGGTCACTATCACTGTGCGTGTATGTGTGGACGGGTGGGTCAATATCACTGTGCGTGTATGTGTGGGCGGCTGGGTCACATTTACTGTGCGTGTATGTGTGGACGGGTGGATCACTATCACTGTGCGTGTGTGTTTGGCGGGTGGGTCACTATCACTGTGCGTGTATGTGTGGGCAGATGGGTCACTATCACTGTGCGTGTATGTGTGGATGGGTGGGTCACTATTACTGTGCGTGTATGTGTGGGTGGATGGGTCACTATTACTAAGCGTGTATGTGTGGGCGGTTGGGTCACTATCACTGTGCGTGTATGTGTGGGCGGGTGGGTCACTATCACTGTGCGTGTATTTAAAGACGGGTGGGTCACTATCACTGTGCGTGTATGTGTGGACGGGTGGGTCACTATCCATGTGCGTGTATGTGTGGGCGGTTGGGTCACTATTACTGTGCGTGTATGTGTGGGCAGGTGGGTAACTATCACTGTGCGTGTATGTGTGGACGGGTGGATCACTATCACTGTGCATGTATGTGTGTGCGAGAGGATCACTATCACTGTGCATGTTTGGGTAGGCGGGTGGGTCACTATCACCGTGCGTGTATGTGTGGGCGGGTGGATCACTATCACTGTGCGTGTATGTGTGGATGGGTGGGTCAATATCACTGTGCGTGTATGTGTGGACGGGTGGATCACTAACACTGTGCGTGTATGTTTGGGCGGGTGGGTCACTATCACTGTGCGTGTATGTGTGGGCAGGTGGGTCACTATCACTGTGCGTGTATGTGTGGATGGGTGGGTCACTATTACTGTGCGTGTATGTGTGGGTGGATGGGTCACTATTACTAAGCGTGTATGTGTGGACGGGTGGATCACTATCACTGTGCATGTATGTGTAAGCAGTTGGATCACTATCACTGTGCGAGTATGTGTGGGCGGGTGGGTCACTATCTCTGTGCGTGTATGTGTGGACGGGTGGGTCACTATCACTGTGCGTGTATGTGTGGGTGGATGGGTCACTATCACTAAGCGTGTATGTGTGGATGGGTGGGTCACTATCACTGTGCGTGTATGTGTGGATGGGTGGGTCAATATCACTGTGCGTGTATGTGTGGGTGGGTGGGTCACTATCACTGTGTGTGTATGTGTGGACAGGTGGGTCACTTTCTTTGTGCGTGTATGTGTGGACGGGTTTGTCAATATCACTGTGCATGTATGTGTGGGTGGGTGGATAACTATCACTGTACGTGTATGTGTGGATGGGTGGGTCAATATCACTGTGCGTGTATGTGTGGACGGGTGGATCACTATCACTGTGCGTGTATGAGTAAGCGGGTGGGTCACTATCACTGTGCGTGTATGTGTGGACGGGTGGGTCACTATCACTGTGCGTGTATGTGTGGGCGGGTGGGTCACTATCTCTGTGCGTGTATGTGTGGGCAGGTGGGTCACTATCACTGTGCGTGTATGTGTGGGCGGGTTGGTCACTATCACTGTGCGTGTATGTGTGGACGGGTGGGTCACTATCAATTCGCGTGTATGTGTGGGCGGGTGGGTCACTATCACTGTGCGTGTATGTGTGGACGGGTGGGTCACTATTACTGTGCGTGTATGTGTGGGCGGATGGGTCACTATCACTGTGCGTGTATGTGTGGGCGGGTAGTTCACTATTACTGTGAGTGTATTTGTAGATGGGTGGGTCACTATCACTCTGCGTGTATGTGTGGACGGGTAGGTCACTTCACTGTGCTTGTATGTGTAGACGGGTGGGTCACTATCACTATGCGTGTATGTGTGGGCGGGTGAGTCACTATCTTTGTGTGTGTATGTGTGGGCGGGTGGGTCACTATCACTGTGCGTGTATGTGTGGACGGGTGGGTCACTATCACTGTGCGTGTATGTGTGGACGGGTGGGTCTCTATTACTGTGCGTGTATGTGTGGACGGGTGGGTCACTATCAATGTGCGTGTATGTGTGGACGGGTGGGTCAATATCACTGTGCGTGTATGTGTGGGCGGCTGGGTCACATTTACTGTGCGTGTATGTGTGGACGGGTGGATCACTATCACTGTGCGTGTGTGTGTGGCGGGTGGGTCACTATCACCGTGCGTGTATGTGTGGGCGGGTGGATCACTATCACTGCGCGTGTATGTGTGGATGGGTGGGTCAATATCACTGTGCGTGTATGTGTGGACGGGTAGATTACTAACACTGTGCGTGTATGTTTGGGCGGGTGGGTCACTATCACTGTGCGTGTATGTGTGGGCAGGTGGGTCACTATCACTGTGCGTGTATGTGTGGATGGGTGGGTCACTATTACTGTGCGTGTATGTGTGGGTGGATGGGTCACTATTACTAAGCGTGTATGTGTGGGCGGTTGGGTCACTATCACTGTGCGTGTATGTGTGGGCGGGTGGGTCACTATCACTGTGCGTGTATTTAAAGACGGGTGGGTCACTATCACTGTGCGTGTATGTGTGGACGGGTGCGTCACTATCACTGTGCGTGTATGTGTGGGCGGTTGGGTCACTATTACTGTGCGTGTATGTGTGGGCAGGTGGGTAACTATCACTGTGCGTGTATGTGTGGACGGGTGGATCACTATCACTGTGCATGTATGTGTGTGCGAAAGGATCACTATCACTGTGCATGTATGTGTGGACGGGTGGATCACTATCACTGTGCATGTATGTGTGGGCAGTTGGATCACTATCACTGTGCGAGTATGTGTGGGCGGGTGGGTCACTATCTCTGTGCGTGTATGTGTGGACGGATGGGTCACTATCACTGTGCGTGTATGTGTGGTTGGATGAATTACTATCACTAAGCGGGTATGTGTGGGCGGTTGGGTCACTATCACTGTGCGTGTATGTGTGGGCGGGGGGGTCACTATCACTGTGCGTGTATTTAAGGACGGGTGGGTCACTATCACTGTGCGTGTATGTGTGGACGGGTGGATCACTATCACTGTGCATGTATGTGTGGGTGAGAGGATCACTATCACTGTGCGTGTATGTGTGGACGGGTGGATCACTATCACTGTGCATGTATGTGTGGACGGGTGGGTCAATATCACTGTGCGTGTATGTGTGGGCGGCTGGGTCACTATCACTGTGCGTGTATGTGTGGGCAGGTGGGTCACTATCATTGTGCGTGTATGTGTGGATGGGTGGGTCACTATCACTGTGCGTGTATGTGTAGGTGGATGGGTCACTATCACTAAGCGTGTATGTGTGGGCGGATGGGTCACTATCACTGTGCGTGTATGTGTGGGCGGGTAGGTCACTATCACTGTGCGTGTATTTAAGGACGGGTGGTTCACTATCACTGTGCGTGTATGTGTGGGCGGGTGGGTCACCATCACTGTGCGTGTATGTGTGGGCATGTGGGTAACTATCACTGTGCGTGTATGTGTGGACGGGTGGATTACTATCACTGTGCATGTATGTGTAGGCGACTGGATCACTATCACTGTGCGTGTATGTGTGGACGGGTGGATCACTATCACTGTGCATGTATGTGTAAGCAGTTGGATCACTATCACTGTGCGAGTATGTGTGGGCGGTTGGGTCACTATCTCTGTGCGTGTATGTGTGGACAGGTGGGTCACTATCACTGTGCGTGTATGTGTGGGTGGATGGGTCACTATCACTAAGCGTGTATGTGTGGATGGGTGGGTCACTATCACTGTGGGTGTATGTGTGGGTGGGTGGGTCACTATCACTGTGCGTGTATGTGTAGATGGGTATTGTCAATATCACTGTGCGTGTATGTGTGGGTGGGTGGGTCACTATCACTGTGCGTGTATGTGTGGACGGGTGGGTCAATATCACTGTGCGTGTATGTGTGGGGGGGTGGGTCACTATCACTGTGCGTGTATGTGTGGACGGGTGGGTCACTATCACTGTGCGTGTATGTGTGGATGGGTGGGTTACTATCACTGTGCGTGTATGTGTGGACGGGTGGGTCACTATCACTGTGCGTGTATGTGTGGGTGGGTGGGTCACTATCACTGTGCGTGTATGTGTGGGTGGGTGGGTCACTATCACTGTGCGTGTATGTGTGGGTGGGTGGGTCACTATCACTGTGTGTGTATGTGTGGACAGGTGGGTCACTTTCACTGTGCGTGTATGTGTGTACGGGTTTGTCAATATCACTGTGCATGTATGTGTGGGTGGGTGGATAACTATCACTGTACGTGTATGTGTGGATGGGTGGGTCAATATCACTGTGCGTGTAGGTGTGGACGGGTGGATCACTATTACTGTGCGTGTATGTGTGGGCGCGTGGGTCACTATCACTGTGCGTGTATGTGTGGACGGGTGGGTCACTATCACTGTGCGTGTATGTGTGGGCGGGTGGGTCACTATCTCTGTGCGTGTATGTGTGGGCGGGTGGGTCACTATCTTTGTGCGTGTATGTGTGGGCGGGTTGGTCACTATCACTGTGCGTGTATTTGTGGACGGGTGGGTCTCTATCACTGTGCGTGTATGTGTGGACGGGTGGGTCACTATCAATTCGCGTGTATGTGTGGGCGGGTGGGTCACTATCACTGTGCGTGTATGTGTGGACGGGTGGGTCACTATTACTGTGCGTGTATGTGTGGGCGGGTGGGTCACTATCACTTTGCGTGTATGTGTTGGCGGGTAGTTCACTATCACTGTGAGTGTATTTGTGGATGGGTGGGTCACTATCACTCTGCGTGTATGTGTGGACGGGTGGGTCACTATCACTGTGCTTGTATGTGTAGACGGGTGGGTCACTATCACTATGCGTGTATGTGTGGGCGGGTGAGTCACTATCTTTGTGTGTGTATGTGTGGGCGGGTGGGTCACTATCACTGTGCATGTTTGGGTAGGCGGGTGGGTCACTATCACTGTGCGTGTATGTGTGGACGGGTGGATCACTATCACTGTGCGTGTATGTGTGGACGGGTGGATCACTATCTCTGTGCGTGTATGTGTGGACGGGTGGATCACTATCACTGTGCGTGTATGTGTGGGCGGGTGAATCACTATCTCTGCGCGTGTATGTGTGGACGGGTGGGTCACTATCACTGTGCGTGTATGTGTGGACGGGTGGGTCACTATCACTGTGCGTGTATGTGTGGACGGGTGGGTCTCTATTACTGTGCGTGTATGTGTGGACGGGTGGGTCACTATCACTGTGCGTGTATGTGTGGACGGGTGGGTCAATATCACTGTGCGTGTATGTGTGGGCGGCTGGGTCACATTTACTGTGCGTGTATGTGTGGACGGGTGGATCACTATCACTGTGCGTGTGTGTTTGGCGGGTGGGTCACTATCACTGTGCGTGTATGTGTGGGCAGATGGGTCACTATCACTGTGCGTGTATGTGTGGATGGGTGGGTCACTATTACTGTGCGTGTATGTGTGGGTGGATGGGTCACTATTACTAAGCGTGTATGTGTGGGCGGTTGGGTCACTATCACTGTGCGTGTATGTGTGGGCGGGTGGGTCACTATCACTGTGCGTGTATTTAAAGACGGGTGGGTCACTATCACTGTGCGTGTATGTGTGGACGGGTGGGTCACTATCCATGTGCGTGTATGTGTGGGCGGTTGGGTCACTATTACTGTGCGTGTATGTGTGGGCAGGTGGGTAACTATCACTGTGCGTGTATGTGTGGACGGGTGGATCACTATCACTGTGCATGTATGTGTGTGCGAGAGGATCACTATCACTGTGCATGTTTGGGTAGGCGGGTGGGTCACTATCACCGTGCGTGTATGTGTGGGCGGGTGGATCACTATCACTGTGCGTGTATGTGTGGATGGGTGGGTCAATATCACTGTGCGTGTATGTGTGGACGGGTGGATCACTAACACTGTGCGTGTATGTTTGGGCGGGTGGGTCACTATCACTGTGCGTGTATGTGTGGGCAGGTGGGTCACTATCACTGTGCGTGTATGTGTGGATGGGTGGGTCACTATTACTGTGCGTGTATGTGTGGGTGGATGGGTCACTATTACTAAGCGTGTATGTGTGGGCGGTTGGGTCACTATCACTGTGCGTGTATGTGTGGGCGGGTGGGTCACTATCACTGTGCGTGTATTTAAAGACGGGTGGGTCACTATCACTGTGCGTGTATGTGTGGACGGGTGGGTCACTATCCATGTGCGTGTATGTGTGGGCGGTTGGGTCACTATTACTGTGCGTGTATGTGTGGGCAGGTGGGTAACTATCACTGTGCGTGTATGTGTGGACGGGTGGATCACTATCACTGTGCATGTATGTGTGTGCGAGAGGATCACTATCACTGTGCATGTATGTGTGGACGGGTGGATCACTATCACTGTGCATGTATGTGTGGGCAGTTGGATCACTATCACTGTGCGAGTATGTGTGGGCGGGTGGGTCACTATCTCTGTGCGTGTATGTGTGGACGGATGGGTCACTATCACTGTGCGTGTATGTGTGGGTGGATGGGTCACTATCACTAAGCGTGTATGTGTGGACGGGTGGGTCACTATCACTGTGGGTGTATGTGCGGGTGGGTGGGTCACTATCACTGTGCGTGTATGTGTAGACAGGTTTGTCAATATCACTGTGCGTGTATGTGTGGGTGGGTGGGTCACTATCACTGTGCGTGTATGTGTGGACGGGTGGGTCAATATCACTGTGCTTGTATGTGTGGGGGGGGTGGGTCACTATCACTGTGCGTGTATGTGTGGACGGGTGGGTCACTATCACTGTGCGTGTATGTGTGGATGGGTGGGTCACTATCACTGTGCGTGTATGTGTGGACGGGTGGGTCACTATCACTGTGCGTGTATGTGTGAACGGGTGGGTCACTATCACTGTGCGTGTATGTGTGGGTGGTTGGGTCACTATCACTGTGTGTGTATGTGTGGACGGATGGGTCACTATCACTGTGCGTGTATGTGTAGGCGGGTTTGTCAATATCACTGTACATGCATGTGTGGGTGGGTGGGTCACTATCACTGTGCGTGTATGTTTGGACGGGTGGGTCAATATCACTGTGCGTGTATGTGTGGGGGGGGTCACTATCACTATGTGTGTATGTGTGGATGAGTGGGTCACTATCACTTCGCGTGTATGTGTGGGTAGGTGGGTCACTATCACTGTGCGTGCATGTGTGGACGGGTGGGTCACTATCTTTGTGCGTGTATGTGTGGGCGGGTGGGTCACTATCACTGTGCGTGTATGTGTGAGGGTGGGTCACTATCACTGTGCGTGTATTTGTGGACGGGTGGGTCACTATTACTGTGCGTGTATGTGTGGACGGGTGGGTCATTTTCAATTCGCGTGTATGTGTGGGCGGGGTGGGTTACTATCACTGTGCGTGTATGTGTGGACGGGTGGGTCACTATCACTATGCGTGTATGTGTGGGTGGGTGAGTCACTATCTTTGTGTGTGTATGTGTGGATGGGTGGGTCACTATCACTGTGCGTGTATGTGTGGACGCTAGGGTCACTATCACTGTGCGTGTATGTGTGGATGGGTGGGTCACTATCACTGTGCGTGTATGTGTGGGTGGGTGGGTCACTATCACTGTGTGTGTATGTGTGGACGGATGGGTCACTATCACTGTGCGTGTATGTGTAGGCGGGTTTGTCAATATCACTGTACATGCATGTGTGGGTGGGTGGGTCACTATCACTGTGCGTGTATGTTTGGACGGGTGGGTCAATATCACTGTGCGTGTATGTGTGGGGGGGGTCACTATCACTATGTGTGTATGTGTGGATGAGTGGGTCACTATCACTTTGCGTGTATGTGTGGGTGGGTGGGTCACTATCACTGTGCGTGCATGTGTGGACGGGTGGGTCACTATCTTTGTGCGTGTATGTGTGGGCGGGTGGGTCACTATCACTGTGCGTGTATGTGTGAGGGTGGGTCACTATCACTGTGCGTGTATTTGTGGACGGGTGGGTCACTATTACTGTGCGTGTATGTGTGGACGGGTGGGTCACTATCAATTCGCGTGTATGTGTGGGCGGGTGGGTTACTATCACTGTGCGTGTATGTGTGGACGGGTGGGTCACTATCACTATGCGTGTATGTGTGGGTGGGTGAGTCACTATCTTTGTGTGTGTATGTGTGGGCGGGTGGGTCACTATCACTGTGCGTGTATGTGTAGGCGGGTTTGTCAATATCACTGTACATGCATGTGTGGGTGGGTGGGTCACTATCACTGTGCGTGTATGTTTGGACGGGTGGGTCAATATCACTGTGCGTGTATGTGTGGGGGGGGGGTGGGTCACTATAACTGTGCGTGTATTTGTGGACGGGTGGGTCACTATCACTGTGCGTGTATGTGTGGACGGGTGGATCACTATCAATTCGCGTGTATGTGTGGGCTGGTGGGTCACTATCACTGTGCGTGTATGTGTGGACGGGTGGGTCACTATCACTATGCGTGTATGTGTGGGCGGGTGAGTCACTATCTTTGTGTGTGTATGTGTGGGTGAGTGGGTCACTATCACTGTGCGTGTATGTGTGGGCGTGTGGGTCACTATCACTGTGCGTGTATGTGTGGACGGGTGGGTCACTATCTTTGTGCGTGTATGTGTGGGCGGGTGGGTCACTATCACTGTGCGTGTATGTGTGGGCGGGTGGGTCACTATCACTGTGCGTGTATTTGTGGACGGGTGGGTCACTATCACTGTGGGTGTATGTGCGGGTGGGTGGGTCACTATCACTGTGCGTGTATGTGTAGACAGGTTTGTCAATATCACTGTGCGTGTATGTGTGGGTGGGTGGGTCACTATCACTGTGCGTGTATGTGTGGACGGGTGGGTCAATATCACTGTGCTTGTATGTGTGGGGGGGTGGGTCACTATTACTGTGCGTGTATGTGTGGGCAGGTGGGTAACTATCACTGTGCGTGTATGTGTGGACGGGTGGATCACTATCACTGTGCATGTATGTGTGTGCGAGAGGATCACTATCACTGTGCATGTATGTGTGGACGGGTGGATCACTATCACTGTGCATGTATGTGTGGGCAGTTGGATCACTATCACTGTGCGAGTATGTGTGGGCGGGTGGGTCACTATCTCTGTGCGTGTATGTGTGGACGGATGGGTCACTATCACTGTGCGTGTATGTGTGGGTGGATGGGTCACTATCACTAAGCGTGTATGTGTGGACGGGTGGGTCACTATCACTGTGGGTGTATGTGAGGGTGGGTGGGTCACTATCACTGTGCGTGTATGTGTAGACAGGTTTGTCAATATCACTGTGCGTGTATGTGTGGGTGGGTGGGTCACTATCACTGTGCGTGTATGTGTGGACGGGTGGGTCAATATCACTGTGCTTGTATGTGTGGGGGGGTGGGTCACTATCACTGTGCGTGTATGTGTGGACGGGTGGGTCACTATCACTGTGCGTGTATGTGTGGATGGGTGGGTCACTATCACTGTGCGTGTATGTGTGGACGGGTGGGTCACTATCACTGTGCGTGTATGTGTGAACGGGTGGGTCACTATCACTGTGCGTGTATGTGTGGGTGGTTGGGTCACTATCACTGTGTGTGTATGTGTGGACGGATGGGTCACTATCACTGTGCGTGTATGTGTAGGCGGGTTTGTCAATATCACTGTACATGCATGTGTGGGTGGGTGGGTCACTATCACTGTGCGTGTATGTGTGGGGGGGGGGGGTCACTATCACTATGTGTGTATGTGTGGATGAGTGGGTCACTATCACTTCGCGTGTATGTGTGGGTGGGTGGGTCACTATCACTGTGCGTGCATGTGTGGACGGGTGGGTCACTATCTTTGTGCGTGTATGTGTGGGCGGGTGGGTCACTATCACTGTGCGTGTATGTGTGAGGGTGGGTCACTATCACTGTGCGTGTATTTGTGGACGGGTGGGTCACTATTACTGTGCGTGTATGTGTGGACGGGTGGGTCATTTTCAATTCGCGTGTATGTGTGGGCGGGTGGGTTACTATCACTGTGCGTGTATGTGTGGACGGGTGGGTCACTATCACTATGCGTGTATGTGTGGGTGGGTGAGTCACTATCTTTGTGTGTGTATGTGTGGATGGGTGGGTCACTATCACTGTGCGTGTATGTGTGGACGCTAGGGTCACTATCACTGTGCGTGTATGTGTGGATGGGTGGGTCACTATCACTGTGCGTGTATGTGTGGGTGGGTGGGTCACTATCACTGTGTGTGTATGTGTGGACGGATGGGTCACTATCACTGTGCGTGTATGTGTAGGCGGGTTTGTCAATATCACTGTACATGCATGTTTGGGTGGGTGGGTCACTATCACTGTGCGTGTATGTTTGGACGGGTGGGTCAATATCACTGTGCGTGTATGTGTGGGGGGGGTCACTATCACTATGTGTGTATGTGTGGATGAGTGGGTCACTATCACTTTGCGTGTATGTGTGGGTGGGTGGGTCACTATCACTGTGCGTGCATGTGTGGACGGGTGGGTCACTATCTTTGTGCGTGTATGTGTGGGCGGGTGGGTCACTATCACTGTGCGTGTATGTGTGAGGGTGGGTCACTATCACTGTGCGTGTATTTGTGGACGGGTGGGTCACTATTACTGTGCGTGTATGTGTGGACGGGTGGGTCACTATCAATTCGCGTGTATGTGTGGGCGGGTGGGTTACTATCACTGTGCGTGTATGTGTGGACGGGTGGGTCACTATCACTATGCGTGTATGTGTGGGTGGGTGAGTCACTATCTTTGTGTGTGTATGTGTGGGCGGGTGGGTCACTATCACTGTGCGTGTATGTGTAGGCGGGTTTGTCAATATCACTGTACATGCATGTGTGGGTGGGTGGGTCACTATCACTGTGCGTGTATGTTTGGACGGGTGGGTCAATATCACTGTGCGTGTATGTGTGGGGGGGGGTGGGTCACTATAACTGTGCGTGTATTTGTGGACGGGTGGGTCACTATCACTGTGCGTGTATGTGTGGACGGGTGGATCACTATCAATTCGCGTGTATGTGTGGGCTGGTGGGTCACTATCACTGTGCGTGTATGTGTGGACGGGTGGGTCACTATCACTATGCGTGTATGTGTGGGCGGGTGAGTCACTATCTTTGTGTGTGTATGTGTGGGTGAGTGGGTCACTATCACTGTGCGTGTATGTGTGGGCGTGTGGGTCACTATCACTGTGCGTGTATGTGTGGACGGGTGGGTCACTATCTTTGTGCGTGTATGTGTGGGCGGGTGGGTCACTATCACTGTGCGTGTATGTGTGGGCGGGTGGGTCACTATCACTGTGCGTGTATTTGTGGACGGGTGGGTCACTATTACTGTGCGTGTATGTGTGGACGGGTGGGTCACTTTTAATTCGCGTGTATGTGTGGGCGGGTGGGTCACTATCACTGTGCGTGTATGTGTGGACGGGTTGGTCACTATCACTATGCGTGTATGTGTGGGTGGGTGAGTCACTATCTTTGTGTGTGTATGTGTGGGCGGGTGGGTCACTATCACTGTGCGTGTATGTGTGGGCGGGTGGGTCACTATCACTGTGCGTGTATGTGTGGACGGGTGGGTCACTATCACTGTGCGTGTATGTGTGGATGAATGGGTCAATACCACTACTCTATCTTGCAATAACGTTGGAACTATCACCAACTTAGTTGAAAATATAATAGTGTTCTGTTGTGGTTTTTGGCAACCTTTTTTATATGTTTTGTAACTTATCACAATTAATTTTAGGTTTAAGTTTTTACGTTAAATCTAATCAATCAAATACTAAACAAGCAGTTAGTATGTTGAGCCTGATTTTGAATAAATTCAGAGTTAATTTGAATAAATATGAGCTGAGCTGTTACGTCAGAGGGAGATCTCCAACCACGAGTAAGTGTATTACTCTGTGCTTCCAACACATCGTGCTGAACAATTAAAACTACATACCAACAACCATTACTGTATTATTTTCAAAAGTATTTCTTAATTATATAAATTTATGTTATTTTTAATACTAATTTGAAGCAGCGAATTATCTTTTTCCATGTGTTGCTGTTGTATATTTATTTAGTAACTACTAAATAGTATTAATATTAGTCATCATCAAATGAATTCACAATGCAAAACAAAACCATATTCACAATTAAACAACACAGACTGACGTTTCATCAAGAGTACGAATGTAAGATATTTTACATTGTTGTGGATTGTTTTGTTTACAGCAGTGAATTTAGAAAAAAACAGCTGAGGCAAGCCTATGACGTAATTGCTACTTGTGCAATACGGACGCGTATTATCATTGAATGGATAATTTTGTTCTACGTACCCCTCATGACGGTGTCAGTTATACTAAAAAATAACTCTTTACACCTGGTTCTAGATTTAAACGAAAATGTTTACTTCTAAATACATTTAAGGAAGTAAGAATTTGAAAAAAGATAATAATTTTAATCATCTCATGAGTTTGCGTTGGAGAACTTACTAGAAAGTTAGCTATCACCAACGTTATTTTATGGCTTTCCGTTTGTTTATTCTTTGCATTTTTTTTATAAAAGGAGAGGCCAACTTCTTCTTAACCTTACTCTGCCCATACCCCACAGACTATTGATCGTTGTGGGGGAACTTATTCAGGCAGAGTAAGGGGGCGAACCAGTACAGTAGAAGGTGAATATTACTGATAAACCTTCCAGTCTGGGCCGGATTCAAACCAAGGCTATCTCTAACCCAAGCTCAAAGTCCTGACTCTTTAAACCGCTCGGCCACTGGCTCACCCCACTCGGCCACTAGCTCGCCCCGCTCGGCCAATGGCTCGCCCCACTCTCGGCCTATATACACTAGCTGGCCCCGCTCGGCCACTGGCTCGCCCCGGTTTTCTAAAATTGTGCGTCGTAATTGTAGTATGAGTTATGTTTACCTAAATATTGTCATTATTTTAATTAAACGTACCGTCATATAGTCTTATTTATCTTAACTCTCAGGTATTATTATGTCCACAGTGAATTTACATATACATATGTCAGTAAAAAGTCAAGTCTTTTGTTAGTAGATCCTTATTTATAATGAATTAATTTTAAAATAAAATATTGTAATTGATTATATAATATTATAATCTTATTTAGAATTAGAATCTTGTATTTTTCAAATTTAATAACGGATAAAAAACAGAAAGTTAGTAAACAATCGACGAAGTTTGGAAATTACAATTTCGCCATTCTAGATATCCGTCATAAATTTGGCTAAACAATTTGAACTGTAAGCTTCTTACGTATCGCTAAATATTTCTAAAATTAGTAGTTTTATCTCCCTTTGTGCAAAATAAATAACGATCTAAAATACATCAAACAAATGCAACAGTAGACTCATCAGCCAACTTAACTGAGAAGTACGTTGTCACATATATAATATAGCTACGTCTCCTTACTACCCAAATACCACTTGCACAATAAGTCGTTGAATACGTATATATTTTACTGTTTATTATGTTACTGTTTGGGGACAAAGCTCACGTATTGTAGTAATTATTTTACCATAACTCAAAATCTTAAAAAAAAAAAAAAAAAAAATAAATAAAACAGCACTTAAGAAACTATTATTGGTAAGCGCTTTCCTTGTTGTGTTATGTCATGCAAATTAAATATATAATATAACACTCTTGTTATTGAAATATTATAACCTCAGTAAACATTTTAAAGACTTCAATCGTCGAATTGGTCGAATACGTATTACTAATCAGTATGATGAGAAAATTGAAACTTCTGCTATATAAATTCTGATATCAAATACACGTAAAGTGTAATAACCCTCCCCTTTTCCCTAAATATTCAGTGGTAATGACCCTCCCACCCACCCATACAGATACATTGATTTACTTCAAACCAGAACTTTTTTATTTGTAAATATACTGGTACAATTTGACATAAAAAGCTCCATAAATTTAATTCTATACTTAAGTCAAATGTGTCAAATTATTGTTTCCAATTTCTTTTACCAAATTAGTTAGAAACTTTTATTCATTAATTGTCGTGTTTGCATAAAACATATAAGTAACTTCTTCATACACAACTAGCAACATCTGCTGGATTGATCTTAAAATATTTATGGAATCGCCAAAGAGAAATGCTTAAAGTTTCGTTTTTAACTGAAACGCCACGAGAAAACTGAGAGAAAAGTTTAAATTGTTTGAAAAGCAAAATAAGAAAGTTGAAATCGTTTTTGTCATACTGAACGGTTTTTTATTCCACAATATTTTAAAATTAAAACAATAATTTATGTTATATTGAACATTTTGTTATTCTACAATATTTAAAAATTAACACTTTTAAGCCCCTTGTTAGCTTAGTGGTTATCACTTCTACTTGATATGCAGAGGGTCACGGGTTCAAATCTCGGGAGGTCTACTACAAAGTTGCTGAATGGGTTCGAACCGTAGTCCCATAACAACTTTTGTAGATTAAGTAAAAAATGCCACTTACGTAAATAGACAGAAAAAGTAATTAATAATTTTTAATAAAGTGGGCCTATATTTCTTATTATAATATAAAATATTTATCAGGTCTGTTTTGGTTGACAGAGTCAATATAAACTGGATTGTAGTAAATTAACTATCTTACCCTTAAAGCACAAATAATAACTGTACTATAGCTCAAAAGAAAAAAATGCCAAATACAATTATGAAAACAATATAGTTTTATATGTATAAAATGATAACATCCCTAACAATATACTACTAGTAGACTTTTAAAACTTGTTTTGACTTAAATATTTAATGAAACTTTTAGGGGGCGAGGTATTGTTGGATATTGTAGGTGATAAGTTCTCAGTCTCTTAATACTTGCTTATACAGGGTGTTTATTTTAAAACACAACCCTATTTACAAGTACAGAAAATGAAGTACAGAAAATGAAGGTACAGATAATTACAATTTCATAGGTTGGTAGCCCTGTTTCTTCTTCTTCCTTGGATATCAGCTTATTTGCATTGTAGCATTATTAATCACTTTATTTGGGTTTCGTGGAATGTCATTAAGTTGAGGTTAGAAAAACGGTTTTAAGCAAACTTTGAAAAGGGTGTCCAGAAATTTATTTAAGAGGGCAAACGTTGTAAAAATGATAATGGTGGTTTATCTGAACTAAAAAAATAAACTGAAATGTCATCAAATTATGTAAATAGTAGTAATAAATGTTAATAATAATAAAATGTATACTGTATATGTGTGTGTGTGTGTGTGTGTGTGTGTGTGTGTGTGTGTGTGTGTGTGTGTGTGTGTGTGTGTGTGTGTGTGTGTGTGTGTGTGTGTGTGTGTGTGTGTTTTGTTTGTAATTTTCATTTAAAATCATGGATTGAGTTTTAAAAGAAACACCATGTATATACATACCCATGTTTAGACTATCAGTGTATTTTGAAAAACTTATATCAATAATATACAATACAATTGAACCTCACACAAGTTTATTACAATACGGGTAACACATTTACCGATATTGTATTACAGAAAACCCCTTTTACCATAGTCAAACCATGTGCTCTTGTATTAGACCCCCACTTATCCATGGCCTGAAGGTTGTATTAGACAACCCACTTATCCATGGTCTGAAGGTTGTATTAGACGACCTACTTATCCATGGCCTGAAGGTTGTATTAAACCACCTACTTATCCATGGCCTGAAGGTTGTATTAAACCACCTACTTATCCATGGCCTGAAGGTTGTATTAAACCACCTACTTATCAATGGCCTGAAGGTTGTATTAAACCACCCACTTATCCATGGTCTGAAGGTTGTATTAAACCACCTACTTATCCTTGGCCTGAAGGTTGTATTAAACCACCTACTTATCCATGGCCTGAAGGTTGTATTAAACCACCCACTTATCCATGGCCTGAAGGTTGTATTAAACCACCCACTTATCCATGGCCTGAAGGTTGTATTAAACCACCTACTTATCCTTGGCCTGAAGGTTGTATTAAACCACCTACTTATCCATGGCCTGAAGGTTGTATTAAACCACGTACTTATCCTTGGCCTGAAGGTTGTATTAAACCACCTACTTATCCTTGGCCTGAAGGTTGTATTAAACCACCTACTTATCCATGGCCTGAAGGTTGTATTAAACCACCTACTTATCCATGGCCTGAAGGTTGTATTAAACCACCTACTTATCCTTGGCCTGAAGGTTGTATTAAACCACCTACTTATCCATGGCCTAAAGGTTGTATTAAACCACCTACTTATCCTTGGCCTGAAGGTTGTATTAAACCACCTACTTATCCATGGCCTGAAGGTTGTATTAAACCACCTACTTATCCTTGGCCTGAAGGTTGTATTAAACCACCTACTTATCCATGGCCTGAAGGTTGTATTAAACTACCCACTTATCCATGGCCTGAAGGTTGTATTAAACCACCCACTTATCCATGGCCTGAAGGTTGTATTAAACCACCTACTTATCCTTGGCCTGAAGGTTGTATTAAACCACCCACTTATCCATGGCCTGAAGGTTGTATTAAACCACCTACTTATCCTTGGCCTGAAGGTTGTATTAAACCACCTACTTATCCATGGCCTGAAGGTTGTATTAAACCACCTACTTATCCTTGGCCTGAAGGTTGTATTAAACCACCTACTTATCCATGGCCTGAAGGTTGTATTAAACCACCCACTTATCCATGGCCTGAAGGTTGTATTAAACCACCTACTTATCCATGGCCTGAAGGTTGTATTAAACCACCTACTTATCCTTGGCCTGAAGGTTGTATTAAACCACCTTCATATCCATGGCCTGAAGGTTGTATTAAACCACCTACTTATCCATGGCCTGAAGGTTGTATTAAACCACCTACTTATCCATGGCCTGAAGGTTGTATTAAACCACCTACTTATCCATGGCCTGAAGGTTGTATTAGACAACCCACTTATCCATGGTCTGAAGGTTGTATTAGACGACCTACTTATCCATGGCCTGAAGGTTGTATTAAACCACCTACTTATCCATGGCCTGAAGGTTGTATTAAACCACATACTTATCCATGGCCTGAAGGTTGTATTAAACCACCTACCTATCCATGGCCTGAAGGTTGTATTAAACCACCTACTTATCCATGGCCTGAAGGTTGTATTAAACCACCCACTTATCCATGGCCTGAAGGTTGTATTAAACCACCTACTTATCCATGGCCTGAAGGTTGTATTAAACCACCTACTTATCCATGGCCTGAAGGTTGTATTAAACCACCTACTTATCCATGGCCTGAAGGTTGTATTAAACCACCTACTTATCCATGGCCTGAAGGTTGTATTAAACCACCCACTTATCCATGGCCTAAAGGTTGTATTAAACCACCTACTTATCCATGGCCTGAAGGTTGTATTAAACCACCTACTTATCCATGGCCTAAAGGTTGTATTAAACCACCTACTTATCCATGGCCTGAAGGTTGTATTAGACAACCCACTTATCCATGGTCTGAAGGTTGTATTAGACGACCTACTTATCCATGGCCTGAAGGTTGTATTAAACCACCTACTTATCCATGGCCTGAAGGTTGTATTAAACCACCTACTTATCCATGGCCTGAAGGTTGTATTAAACCACCTACTTATCCATTGCCTGAAGGTTGTATTAAACCACCCACTTATCCATGGTCTGAAGGTTGTATTAGACCACCCACTTATCCATGGCCTGAAGGTTGTATTAAACCACCCACTTATCCATTATCTGAAGGTTGTATTAGATCACCTACTTATCCATGGCCTGAAGGTTGTATTAAACCACCCATTTATCCATGGCCTGAAGGTTGTATTAAACCACCTACTTATCCATGGCCTGAAGGTTGTATTAAACCACCCACTTATCCATGGCCTGAAGGTTGTATTAAACCACCTACTTATCCATGGCCTAAAGGTTGTATTAAACCACCCACTTATCCATGGTCTGAAGGTTGTATTAGACCACCTACTTATCCATGGCCTGAAGGTTGTATTAAACCACCTACTTATCCATGGCCTGAAGGTTGTATTAAACCACCTACTTATCCATGGCCTGAAGGTTGTATTAAACCACCTACTTATCCATGGCCTGAAGGTTGTATTAAACCACCTACTTATCCATGGCCTGAAGGTTGTATTAAACCACGTACTTATCCTTGGCCTGAAGGTTGTATTAAACCACCTACTTATCCTTGGCCTGAAGGTTGTATTAAACCACCTACTTATCCATGGCCTGAAGGTTGTATTAAACCACCTACTTATCCATGGCCTGAAGGTTGTATTAAACCACCTACTTATCCATGGCCTGAAGGTTGTATTAAACCACCCACTTATCAATGGCCTGAAGGTTGTATTAAACCACCCACTTATCCATGGTCTGAAGGTTGTATTAAACCACCTACTTATCCTTGGCCTGAAGGTTGTATTAAACCACCTACTTATCCATGGCCTGAAGGTTGTATTAAACCACCCACTTATCCATGGCCTGAAGGTTGTATTAAACCACCCACTTATCCATGGCCTGAAGGTTGTATTAAACCACCTACTTATCCTTGGCCTGAAGGTTGTATTAAACCACCTACTTATCCATGGCCTGAAGGTTGTATTAAACCACGTACTTATCCTTGGCCTGAAGGTTGTATTAAACCACCTACTTATCCTTGGCCTGAAGGTTGTATTAAACCACCTACTTATCCATGGCCTGAAGGTTGTATTAAACCACCTACTTATCCATGGCCTGAAGGTTGTATTAAACCACCTACTTATCCTTGGCCTGAAGGTTGTATTAAACCACCTACTTATCCATGGCCTAAAGGTTATATTAAACCACCTACTTATCCTTGGCCTGAAGGTTGTATTAAACCACCTACTTATCCATGGCCTGAAGGTTGTATTAAACCACCTACTTATCCTTGGCCTGAAGGTTGTATTAAACCACCTACTTATCCATGGCCTGAAGGTTGTATTAAACTACCCACTTATCCATGGCCTGAAGGTTGTATTAAACCACCCACTTATCCATGGCCTGAAGGTTGTATTAAACCACCTACTTATCCTTGGCCTGAAGGTTGTATTAAACCACCCACTTATCCATGGCCTGAAGGTTGTATTAAACCACCTACTTATCCTTGGCCTGAAGGTTGTATTAAACCACCTACTTATCCATGGCCTGAAGGTTGTATTAAACCACCTACTTATCCTTGGCCTGAAGGTTGTATTAAACCACCTACTTATCCATGGCCTGAAGGTTGTATTAAACCACCCACTTATCCATGGCCTGAAGGTTGTATTAAACCACCTACTTATCCATGGCCTGAAGGTTGTATTAAACCACCTACTTATCCTTGGCCTGAAGGTTGTATTAAACCACCTTCTTATCCATGGCCTGAAGGTTGTATTAAAACCACCTACTTATCCATGGCCTGAAGGTTGTATTAAACCACCTACTTATCCATGGCCTGAAGGTTGTATTAAAACCACCTACTTATCCATGGCCTGAAGGTTGTATTAGACAACCCACTTATCCATGGTCTGAAGGTTGTATTAGACGACCTACTTATCCATGGCCTGAAGGTTGTATTAAACCACCTACTTATCCATGGCCTGAAGGTTGTATTAAACCACATACTTATCCATGGCCTGAAGGTTGTATTAAACCACCTACCTATCCATGGCCTGAAGGTTGTATTAAACCACCTACTTATCCATGGCCTGAAGGTTGTATTAAACCACCCACTTATCCATGGCCTGAAGGTTGTATTAAACCACCTACTTATCCATGGCCTGAAGGTTGTATTAAACCACCTACTTATCCATGGCCTGAAGGTTGTATTAAACCACCTACTTATCCATGGCCTGAAGGTTGTATTAAACCACCTACTTATCCATGGCCTGAAGGTTGTATTAAACCACCCACTTATCCATGGCCTGAAGGTTGTATTAAACCACCTACTTATCCATGGCCTGAAGGTTGTATTAAACCACCTACTTATCCATGGCCTAAAGGTTGTATTAAACCACCTACTTATCCATGGCCTGAAGGTTGTATTAGACAACCCACTTATCCATGGTCTGAAGGTTGTATTAGACGACCTACTTATCCATGGCCTGAAGGTTGTATTAAACCACCTACTTATCCATGGCCTGAAGGTTGTATTAAACCACCTACTTATCCATGGCCTGAAGGTTGTATTAAAACCACCTACTTATCCATTGCCTGAAGGTTGTATTAAACCACCCCACTTATCCATGGTCTGAAGGTTGTATTAGACCACCCACTTATCCATGGCCTGATAGGTTGTATTAAACCACCCACTTATCCATTATCCTGAAGGTTGTATTAGATCACCCCTACTTATCCATGGCCTGAAGGTTGTATTAAACCACCCATTTATCCATGGCCTGAAGGTTGTATTAAACCACCTACTTATCCATGGCCTGAAGGTTGTATTAAACCACCCACTTATCCATGGCCTGAAGGTTGTATTAAACCACCTACTTATCCATGGCCTAAAGGTTGTATTAAACCACCCACTTATCCATGGTCTGAAGGTTGTATTAGACCACCTACTTATCCATGGCCTGAAGGTTGTATTAAACCACCTACTTATCCATGGCCTGAAGGTTGTATTAAACCACCTACTTATCCATGGCCTGAAGGTTGTATTAAACCACCTACTTAATCCATGGCCTGAAGGTTGTATTAAACCACCCACTTATCCATGGCCTAAAGGTTGTATTAAACCACCTACTTATCCTTGGCCTGAAGGTTGTATTAAACCACCCACTTATCCATGGCCTGAAGGTTGTATTAAACCACCTACTTATCCATGGCCTGAAGGTTGTATTAAACCACCAACTTATCCATGGCCTGAAGGTTGTATTAAACCACCTACTTATCCATAGCCTGAAGGTTGTATTAAACCACCCACTTATCCATGGCCTGAAGGTTGTATTAAACCACCCACTTATCCATGGCCTGAAGGTTGTATTAAACCACCCACTTATCCATGGCCTGAAGGTTGTATTAAACCACCCAATTATCCATGGCCTGAAGGTTGTATTAAACCACCTACTTATCCATGGCCTGAAGGTTGTATTAAACCACCCACTTATCCATGGCCTGAAGGTTGTATTAGACCACCTACTTATCCATGGCCTGAAGGTTGTATTAAACCACCTACTTATCCATGGCCTGAAGGTTGTATTAAACCACCCACTTATCCATGGCCTGAAGGTTGTATTAAACCACCTACTTATCCATGGCCTGAAGGTTGTATTAAACCACCTACTTATCCATGGCCTGAAGGTTGTATTAAACCACCTACTTATCCATGGCCTGAAGGTTGTATTAAACCACCTACTTATCCATGGCCTGAAGGTTGTATTAAACCACCCACTTATCCATGGCCTGAAGGTTGTATTAAACCACCTACTTATCCATGGCCTGAAGGTTGTATTAAACCACCTACTTATCCTTGGCCTGAAGGTTGTATTAAACCACCTACTTATCCATGGCCTGAAGGTTGTATTAAACCACCTACTTATCCATGGCCTGAAGGTTGTATTAAACCACCTACTTATCCATGGCCTGAAGGTTGTATTAAACCACCCACTTATCCATGGCCTGAAGGTTGTATTAAACCACCTACTTATCCATGGCCTGAAGGTTGTATTAGACCACCTACTTATCCATGGCCTGAAGGTTGTATTAAACCACCTACTTATCCATGGCCTGAAGGTTCTATTAAACCACCTACTTATCCATGGCCTGAAGGTTGTATTAAACCACCTACTTATCCATGGCCTGAAGGTTGTATTAAACCACCCACTTATCCATGGCCTGAAGGTTGTATTAAACCACCTACTTATCCATGGCCTGAAGGTTGTATTAAACCACCTACTTATCCATGGCCTGAAGGTTGTATTAAACCACCCACTTATCCATGGCCTGAAGGTTGTATTAAACCACCTACTTATCCATGGCCTGAAGGTTGTATTAAACCACCCACTTATCCATGGCCTGAAGGTTGTATTAGAACCACCTACTTATCCATGGCCTGAAGGTTGTATTAAACCACCTACTTATCCATGGCCTGAAGGTTGTATTAAACCACCTACTTATCCATGGCCTGAAGGTTGTATTAAACCACCCACTTATCCATGGCCTGAAGGTTGTATTAAACCACCTACTTATCCATGGCCTGAAGGTTGTATTAAACCACCCACTTATCCATGGCCTGAAGGATGTATTAAACCACCTACTTATCCATGGCCTGAAGGTTGTATTAAACCACCCACTTATCCATGGCCTGAAGGTTGTATTAAACCACCTACTTATCCATGGCCTGAAGGTTGTATTAAACCACCTACCTATCCATGGCCTGAAGGTTGTATTAAACCACCTACTTATCCATGGCCTGAAGGTTGTATTAAACCACCCACTTATCCATGGCCTGAAGGTTGTATTAAACCAACCTACTTATCCATGGCCTGAAGGTTGTATTAAACCACCACTTATCCATGGCCTGAAGGTTGTATTAAACCACCTACTTATCCATGGCCTGAAGGTTGTATTAAACCACCTACCTTATCCATGGCCTGAAGGTTGTATTAAACCACCCCACTTATCCATGGCCTGAAGGTTGTATTAAACCACCTACTTATCCATGGCCTGAAGGTTGTATTAAACCACCTAACTATCCATGGCCTGAAGGTTGTATTAAACCACCTACTTATCCATGGCCTGAAGGTTGTATTAAACCACCTACTTATCCATGGCCTGAAGGTTGTATTAAACCAACCTACTTATCCATGGCCTGAAGGTTGTATTAAACCACCATACTTATCCATTGGCCTGAAGGTTGTATTAAACCACCTACTTATCCATGGCCTGAAGGTTGTATTAAACCACCCTACTTATCCATGGCCTGAAGGTTGTATTAAACCACCTACTTATCCATGGCCTGAAGGTTGTATTAAACCACCCACTTATCCATGGCCTGAAGGTTGTATTAAACCACCTACTTAATCCATGGCCTGAAGGTTGTATTAAACCACCTACTTATCCATGGCCTGAAGGTTGTATTAAACCACCCACTTATCCATGGCCTGAAGGTTGTATTAAACCACCTACTTATCCATGGCCTGAAGGTTGTATTAAACCACCCTACTTATCCATGGCCTGAAGGTTGTATTAAACCACCTACTTATCCATGGCCTGAAGGTTGTATTAAACCACCCACTTATCCATGCGCCTGAAGGTTGTATTAAACCACCTACTTATCCATGCCTGAAGGTTGTATTAAACCACCTACTTATCCATTGCGCCTGAATGGTTGTATTAAACCACCTACTTATCCATGGCCTGAAGGTTGTATTAAACACCCTACTTATCCATGGCTAAGGTTGTATTAAAACCACCCACTTATCCATGGCCTGAAGGTTGTATTAAACCACCTACTTATCCATGGCCTGAAGGTTGTATTAAAACCACCTACTTATCCATTGGCCTGAAGGTTGTATTAAACCACCCTACTTATCCATGGCCTGAAAGGTTGTATTAAACCACCCTACTTATCCATGGCCTGAAGGTTGTATTAAACCACCTACTTATCCATGGCCTGAAGGTTGTATTAAACCACCCACTTATCCATGGCCTGAAGGTTGTATTAAACCACCTACTTATCCATGGCCTGAGGTTGTATTAAACCACCTACTTATCCATGGCCTGAACGTTGTATTAAACCACCTACTTATCCATGGCCTGAAGGTTGTATTAAACCACCCACTTATCCATGGCCTGAAGGTTGTATTAAACCACCTACTTATCCATGGCCTGAAGGTTGTATTAAACCACCCACTTATCCATGACCTGAAGGTTGTATTAAACCACCCACTTATCCATGGCCTGAAGGTTGTATTAAACCACCCACTTATCCATGGCCTGAAGGTTGTATTAGATCACCTACTTATCCATGGCCTGAAGGTTGTATTAAACCACCCACTTATCCATGGCCTGAAGGTTGTATTAAACCACCTACTTATCCATGGCCTGAAGGTTGTATTAAACCACCCACTTATCCATGGCCTGAAGGTTGTATTAAACCACCTACTTATCCTTGGCCTGAAGGTTGTATTAAACCACCCACTTATCCATGGCCTGAAGGTTTTATTAAACCACCTACTTATCAATGGCCTGAAGGTTGTATTAAACCACCCACTTATCCATGGCCTGAAGGTTGTATTAAACCACCTACTTAACCATGGCCTGAAGGTTGTATTAAACCACCTACATATCCATGGCCTGAAGGTTGTATTAAACCACCCACTTATCCATGGCCTGAAGGTTGTATTAAACCACCTACTTATCCTTGGCCTGAAGGTTGTATTAGACCACCCACTTATCCATGGCCTGAAGGTTGTATTAGACCACCCACTTATCCATGGTCTGAAGGTTGTATTAGACGACCTACTTATCCATGGCCTGAAGGTTGTATTAGACCACCCACTTATCCATGGCCTGAAGGTTGTATTAAACCACCTACTTATCCATGGCCTGAAGGTTGTATTAGACCACCCACTTATCCATGGCCTGAAGGTTGTATTAAACCACCTACTTATCCTTGGCCTGAAGGTTGTATTAGACCACCCACTTATCCATGGCCTGAAGGTTGTATTAGACCACCTACTTATCCATGGTCTGAAGGTTGTATTAGACCACCCACTTATCCTTGGCCTGAAGGTTGTATTAGACCACCCACTTATCCATGGCATGAAGGTTGTATTAGACCACCCACTTATTTATGGCCTGAAGGTTGTATTAAACCACCTACTTATCCATGGCCTGAAGGTTGTATTAGACCAACCACTTATCCATGGCCTGAAGGTTTTATTAGACCACCCACTTATCCATGGTCTGAAGGTTGTATTAGATGACCTACTTATCCATGGCCTGAAGGTTGTATCAGACCACCCACTTATCCATGGTCTGAAGGTTGTATTAGATGACACACTTATCCATTGCCTGAACGTTGTATTAGATGACACACTTATCCATTGCCTGAACGTTGTATTAGATGACACACTTATCCATTGCCTGAACGTTGTATTCGACGACCGACTTATCCATTGCCTGAAGGTTGTATTAGGCCACCCATTTATCCATACCCTGAAGGTTGTATTAGACCACCTACTTATCCATGGCCTGAAGGTTGTATTAGACCACCCACTTATCCATGGCCTGAAGGTTGTTTTAGATAACCCACTTATCCATACCCTGAAGGTTGTATAGATCACCCTCTTATCCATGGCCTGAAGGTTGTATTAGACGACCCACTTAAATATGGCCTGAATGTTGTATTAGATGACCCACTTATCCTTGGCCTGAAGGTTGTATTGGACCATCCACTTATCCATACCCTGAAGGTTGTATTAGACCACCCACTTATCCATGGTCTGAAGGTTGTATTAGACCACCCACTTATCCATGGCCTGAAGGTTGTATTAGACAACCCACTTATCCATACCCTGAAGGTTGTATTAGACCACCCACTTATCCATACCCTGAAGGTTGTATTAGACCACCCACGTATCCATAGCCTGAAGGTTGTATTAGACCACCCACGTATCCATGGCCTGAAGGTTGTATTAGACCACCCAACTATGCATGGACTAAAGGTTGTATTAGACCACCCACATATCCATGGCCTGAAGGTTTTATTAGACCACCCACGTATCCATGGCCTGAAGGTTGTATTAGACCACCCAACTATGCATGGACTAAAGGTTATATTAGAGGACCCACGTATCCATGGCCTGAAGGTTGTATTAGACCACCCACGTATCCATGGCCTGAAGGTTGTATTAGACCACCCAACTATGCATGGACTAAAGGTTGTATTAGACCACCCACATATCCATGGCCTGAAGGTTGTTTTAGATAACCCATTTATCCATACCCTGAAGGTTGTATAGATCACCCACTTATCCATGGCCTGAAGGTTGTATTAGACCACCCACTTATCCATGGCCTGAAGGTTGTATTAGACCACCCACGTATCCATGGCCTGAAGGTTGTATTAGACCACCCAACTATGCATGGACTAAAGGTTGTATTAGACCACCCACATATCCATGGCCTGAAGGTTGTTTTAGATAACCCATTTATCCATACCCTGAAGGTTGTATTAGACCACCCACGTATCCATGGCCTGAAGGTTGTATTAGACCACCCACGTATCCATGGCCTGAAGGTTGTATTAGACCACCCAACTATGCATGGACTAAAGGTTGTATTAGACCACCCACATATCCATGGCCTGAAAGTTGTTTTAGATAACCCATTTATCCATACCCTGAAGGTTGTATAGATCACCCACTTATCCATGGCCTGAAGGTTGTATTAGCCGACCTACTTATCCATACCCTGAAGGTTATATTAAACCACCCACTTATCCATGGCCTGAAGGTTGTATTAGCCGACCTACTTATCCATACCCTGAAGGTTATATTAAACTACCCACTTATCCATGGCCTGAAGGATGTATTAGACGACCCACATAAATATGGCCTGAAGGTTGTATTAGATGACCCACTTATCCATAACCTGAAGGTTGTATTAGACGACCGACTTATCCATTGCCTGAAGGTTGTATTTGACCACCCTCTTATTCATGGCCAGAAGGTTGTATTAGACCACACACTTATACATACCCTGAAGGTTGTATTAGACCACCCACTTATACATGTCTTGAAGGTTGTATTAGACGACCTACTTATTCATACCCTGAAGGTTATATTAAACTACCCACTTATCCATGGCCTGAAGGATGTATTAGACGACCCACATAAATATGGCCTGAAGGTTGTATTAGATGACCCACTTATCCATGGCCTGAAGGTTGTTTTAGACCACCCACTTATCCATACACTAAAGGTTGTATAGATCACCCACTTATACATGGCATGAAGGTTGTATCAGACGACCTACTTATCCATACCCTGAAGGTTATATTAAACCACCCACTTATCCATGGCCTGAATGTTGTATTAGATGACCCACTTATCCTTGGCCTGAAGGTTGTATTGGACCACCCACTTATCCATACCCTGAAGGTTGTATTAGACGACTGATTTATCCAAGGCCTGAAGGTTGTATTAGACGACCGACGTATCCATGGCCTGAAGGTTGTATTAGACCACCCACTTATCCATACCCTGAAGGTTGTATTAGACGACGGACTTACCTATGGCCTGAAGGTTGTATTAGACGACCGACTTATCTATGGCCTGAAGGTTGTATTAGACCACCCACTTATACATACCTTGAAGGTTGTAATAGACGACCCACTTATACATACCCTGAAGGTTGTATTAGACCACCCACTTATACATACGCTGAAGGTTGTATTAGACTACCCACTTATCCATGGCCTGAAGGTTGTATTAGACCACCCACTTATCCATGGCCTGAAGGTTGTGTTAGACGACCCACTTATTCATACCCTGAAGGTTGTATTAGACCACCCACTTATACATACCCTGAAGGTTGTATTAGACCACCCACTTATCCATGGCCTGAAGGTTGTATTAGACCACCCACTTATCCATGGCCTGAAGGTTGTATTAGACCACCCTCTTATTCATACCCTGAAGGTTGTATTAGACCACCCACTTATCCATACCCTGAAGGTTGTATTAGACCACCCACTTATACATGGCCTGAAGGTTGTATTAGACGACCTACATATCCATACCCTGAAGGTTATATTAAACCACCCACTTATCCATGGCCTGAAGGTTGTATTAGACGACCGACTTATCCATGTCCTGAAGGTTGTATTAGACCACTCACTTAGCCATGGCCTGAAGGTTGTATTAGACCACCCACTTATACATACCTTGAAGGTTGTATTAGACCACCCACTTATACATACCCTGAAGGTTGTATTAGACCATCCACTTATACATACGCTGAAGGTTGTATTAGACCACCCACTTATCCATGGCCTGAAGGTTGTATTAGACCACCCACTTATACATACCCTGAATATTGTATTAGACCACCCACTTATCCATGGTCTGAAGGTTGTATTACAACACCCACTTATACATACCCTGAAGGTTGTTTTAGACCACCTACCTATACATGTCCTGAAGGTTGTATAGATCACCTACTTATCCATGGCCTGATGGTTGTAAGAGACCACCCACTTACCCATGGCTTGAAGGTTGTATTAGACCTCCCACTTATCCATGACCTGAAAGTTGTATTAGACAACCCACTTATCCATACCCTGAAAGTTGTATTAGACCACCCACTTAGCCATATCTTCAAGGTTGTATTAGACGAGTCACTTATCCATGGCCTGAAGGTTATATTAGACCACCCACTTATCCATGACCTGAAAGTTGTATTAGACTATCCACTTATCCATACCCTGAAGGTTGTATTAGACCACCCACTTATGCATGGGCTGAAGGTTGTATTAGACCACCCACTTATCCATGAATTGAAGGTTCTATTAGACCACCCACTTATCCATGACCTGAAAGTTGTATTAGACTATCCACTTTTCCATACCCTGAAGGTTGTATTAGACCACCCACTTATGCATGGGCTGAAGGTTGAATTAGACCACCCACTTATGCATGGGCTGAAGGTTGTATTAGACCACCCACTTATCCATGCTTTAAGGTTGTTTTAGACCACCCACTTATACATACCCTGAAGGTTGTATTAGACCACCCACTTATCCATACCCTGAAGGTTGTATTAGACCACCCACTTATGCATGGGCTGAAGGTTGTATTAGACCGACCACTTATCCATTGCCTGAAGGTTGTTTTAGACCACCCACTTATCCATACCCTGAAGGTTGTATTAGACCACCCACTTATGCATGGGCTGAAGGTTGTATTAGACCACCCACTTATTCATACCCTGAAGGTTGTATTAGACCATCCACTTATCCATACCCTGAAGGTTGTATTAGACCACCCACTTATGCATGGGCTGAAGGTTGTATTAGACCATCCACTTATGCATGGGCTGTAGGTTGTATTAGACCATCCACTTATCCATACCCTGAAGGTTGTATTAGACCACCCACTTATCCATACCCTGAAGGTTGTATTAGACGATGGACTTATCCATGGCCTGAAGGTTGTATTAGACGACCTACTTATCCATGGCCTGAAGGTTGTATTAGACCACCCACTTGTCCATGGCCTGAAGGTTTTATTAGACCACCCACTTATCTATACCCTGAAGGTTGTATTAGACCACCCACTTATCCATACCCTGAAGGCTGTATTATGAGGAAGTAAAACGTGA